>PVJN01038371.1:0-20395 GCA_004026805.1 Lasiurus borealis
ATAAAAAGAAAATAGGATTCTACCGAGTCTCCTATCTACCTCCTCCAGGACTTCTGTGAGGATCAAATGAGAGGAGGCACAGGAAAACGCTTCACAGACATTTGGTTAAAGTGTAAAATGGTTGCACCTGGCTATAAAGCAAGTCATGTTCCTGGGCTGAAGAAACTCCAAGGAGGCTAGTTGCTAGGGAGAGGAAGCCGAGCGTTGCTATGTGATATCATATCCTGGCACCCACAGCGACTGTTTCTGGGCTGGGCTGGGCTGTGGGCTGCATTTTGACCTATGGGGTCTTGGCAGCGTCGACTGCGATTTGGGGGACCTGTGTCCCACTCGGGGGAAGCCATGTGTTGGATTATTGGTGCCAGGTCTGTGGTGCCATTCATCTTTAAATGGCCAGTGCACATCATGGCAGCTCCTGCACTGAGCATCTGCCCTGGTGGTCAGTGCGTGTCATAGCAACCGGTCAGGTGGATCCTTAGTCTTTTATTTATAAAGGTTATCTAATTCCCTGACCTGACTGACAGTGATAATGAATCAAGAGTATCAGATAAGGCCTAGTAGGAGTGGCTCAGGGGCTGGCCTGCACGGTGAAAGGTTGCAGGCTCCACCCCTTGCTTGGTCAGATCATGTGTGGGAGGCCACCAATCGGTGTCTCTCTCTCTCTCTTCCTCTTTCCCTCCCTGTCTTCCACTCTCTCTAAAAAGCAATGGAAAAAAAGTACCTTCGGGAGAAGATTAAACAAAACAAAACAACACAGTACCAGATAATTCATCATAATTGGTTACAGTGTAAAATGTTTGCACCTGGCTATAAAGCAAGTCATGTTCCTGGGCTGAAGAAACTCTAAGGAAGCTAGTTGCTAGGGAGAGGAAGCCAAGCGTTGCTATGTGATATCATATCCTGGCACCCACAGCGACTGTTTCTGGGCTGGGCTGTGCTGTGGGCTGCATTTTGACCTATGGGGTCTCGGCAGCGTCGGCTGCAATTTGGTGGGGGTGTTGCTCCAGGGTGGTGGCGGGGCCTGTGTTCCACTTGGGGGAAGCCGTGTGTTGGTTTATTGGTGCCAGGTCTGTGGTGTTGTTCATGTTTAAATGGCCAGTGCTCATCATGGCAGCTCCTGCACTGAGCATCTGCCCTGGTGGTCAGTGCGTGTCATAGCAACCGACACTTAGTCTTTTATTTATAAAGGTTATCTAATTCCCTGACCTGACTGACAGTGATACTGAATCAAGAGTATCAGATAAAGCCGAGACCAGTTTGGCTCAGTGGATAGAGCATCGGCCTGTGGACTGAAAGGTCCCAGGTTCGATTCAGGTTGGGGGCATGTACCTTGGTTGCGGGCACGTCTCCAGTGTGGGGTGTGCAGGAGGCAGCTGATCGATGTCTCTCTCTCATTGATATTTCTGACATTCTATCCCTCTCCCTTCCTCTTTGTAAAAAATCAATAAAACATATTTTTTTAAAAAAGTATCAGATAAGGCCTGGTGGGCGTGGCTCAGCGGTTGGCTTGCCCAGTGAAGGGTTGCAGGCTCCACCCCTTGCCTAGACAGAGCATGTGTGGGAGGCCACCAATCAGTGTCTCTCTCTCTTTCTCTTTCCCTCCCTCTCTCCCACTCTCTCTAAAAAGCAATGGGAAAAAAGTACCTTTGGGAGAAGATTAAAAAAAAAACACAAAACAACATAGTACCAGATAATTCATCACTCGTTGATGGTGGAAAACACAGAAAAACCTGAATCAAGCATTAAGGAAAAACATGGACTGGTAACTCTCGGTACAGCAAAATTCTTTTCCAAAGTGTGTGCTGTTTTATGGAAGAGAGAGAAAACATGGGTTTTTCTGGCAGCTACCCATTTTTATTTCAGTTCTGTGAGTTTATGGAAGTATGTGTCAGGAAAGCTTAACCACGTTAGTTATCTCGCCAGAAAATCTTCTTCTTCTGAAACTTCTTTTTTGCCTCAGAGTGCCGTCTGCTGAAATCGACTTCTCTAATTATCGCTCATTATCTCAGCTCTCCCCCTAATATCTTTCCTGCATCTGCTCATCCAGTCCCCGGATTTCCAAAGGGGATTAGCAGGCTGAGCAACTGGCTGGTAGCGACAGTCACCGGTGGCATCCTTCGAGGATGTTCTGCTTCTCCTCTGCTTTAGCAAATGTGTTGTTATTTTAGTGTCAGTTGGTGGGTAGCCATCTGGGATTTGCATCTGAAACATGAGTTTCATACTTTTAAAAAGTGATACAGACATTTATTTTATTTTATCAAATATGTTTTTATGGATATCAGAGAGGAAGGGAGAGGGACAGAGAGAAACATCAATGATGAGAGAGAATCATTGATTGGTTGTCTCCTGCATAGCCCCTACTGGGGATGGAGCCCACAACCCAGGCATGTGCCCTCACGGGGAATCAAACCTGGGACCCTTGAATCCACAGGCCAATGCTCTCTCCACTGAGCCAAAATGGCTAGGGCAAGATGGAAATTATTAATGATAATGATAAATATCCGATGTAATTTATTTTTACTGTTTTTTTTTATCCTGATAACGAAAATGTTTTTCAAGAAAGCAGTCATGCCATTTTTTTCTAAAACATATTTATGCACCTGTAATTTAATTGTATACATATTTAATATATATTCGTTTATATTTAAAGAAGATTTTTTGGGAACTGGGCAGAAAGCCAACAAATTGCTTTTCTATGACGCAGAAATATGTAACTTCTCTCAAGAATTGGAGGAAAGACTCTAAGATGAGGTTTGTCTTTTTTGTTAAGAAAATATATCCTCATTTCTCATGAACTGTCATGATAGAATCGTTGCTGAGAATTTTTACTTTAAATAGTGCCGTAGTACTATTGTTTTGAATTTTGAGGACATTATTTTCTAAAACGCTTTTGTCATTTATTTTGATGTCATATCTACATTGTTAGGTATGATTCATACCTAGATTATTCCATTAATCTCTACTTTTTAAGAATAACGTGACTTATTTTTTATACTGAGTGGAATTGGATTTTCTTTAAAAGATATTTTCCTTGTTTTGAAAAGCATCAGGTACTCGGATTCTTGCATCTTACAAGGAGTATCTTTCTCACTTCGAGATGATGGTCTTTTCCGTCTCCTCTCCTTGTTCTTTCCTTCCTTCTTTCCCACTCCTTCCCTCTCACTCTTCCTTCCTTTTTTCTTTTTTTTAAATATATTTTATTGATTTTTTTTTATTTTTTACAGAGAGGAAGGGGGAGGGATAGAGAGTTAGAAACATCGATGGCAGAGAGACATCAATCAGCTGCCTCCTGCACGCCCCCCACTGGGGATGTGCCCACAACCAAGGTCCATGCCCTTGACCGGGATCAAACCTGGGACCCTTCAGTCCGCAGGCTGACGCTCTATCCACTGAGCTATACCGGTTTCAGCTCTTCCTTTTTTCTTGCCTGTTTCCTCTCCTCCTCTCTTCCTTTCTCTCCCTCTCTTTTGAAAGACGGAGGCTTACAAGGAGGCAGCCAGGACCTCTCAGATCCATGCAGGGCTGTTTCTAGCTCAGAGGCCACGGGGAGCGGGGCTTGCATTTGGAAGGGGGAATGTTGCACATCTGTGACCTCAACCCCAGGCCATGGCCAGGTGGCAGCACGTTTCAAAAACGCCAGCCTTGGCCCAGACCGGTGTGGCTCAGTGGATAGAGCGTCGGCCTGCGGACTGAAAGGTCCCAGGTTCGATTCCGGTCAAGGGCACGTACTGGGTTGCGGGCACAACTCCAGTCGGGGTCGTGCAGGAGGCAGCTGATCCATGTCTCTCTCTTCTCATGGATGTTTCTAACTCTCTCTTCCTCTCCCTTCCTCTCTGTGAAAAAGTCAATAAAATATATATATTTTTAAAAAAATGCCCGCCTTGGCTGGCAGACCCTCGATCATGGGATAGGAGCTCATGAGAACGAAGCTGTGAATATCTCCCCTCTGAACTCTGCACACACAGGCCGGGGTAGTTCAGACGCTCTTCCCGGTGCAGAGAGGCGGACGCTCATTGTCTTGCTTTCTTTAGAGCCGGCCACAGTGAGCGACCAAAACAGGAAGCGTCATTGTTAACGGGCAGGGACATGAAAGCTCCGTTCTCGGCCACACCTCGCGCCTTCGCTCCCACGAGGACATCTGGAATGCGGGAACCGCGGGCGCGCCAGATGGCTGGCTTCCGAGGGTCTCTTCAAAGGGGGAAAGTTTGTTTGTGTTTTAAAGGGAAGCGCAAGGAAAGTGACTTGCCATTTCTGAGAACAGCCACAAGTTGTTTTTTTTTCCCGGATCTGTATGAGCATCTGTGACCATTTGTCACCTGTGGCTAAAAAAAAAAATTACCAGGGCTGATGGAACAGCGCTTTATTTTTAGAGAAAAGTCTCAACCCATTTTCCTAAAAAAAATTCATTTTTTAAATCTCTGCTGCCTTCCCGAGGCGTTTTGTCCGTCGCTACATGTAGATCCGTAAACGTTTAGGATAAAGACCGCCTTTTTTTAACCTAATTATACCCACAGGGAAAGGCTGGCGTGTTCTGGTCTCTGAAGCGGGTGACACAGAATTGCATTTCCTAGGTAACTCGCGCACACAGACTCCAAAGTCATTCTTGTGGCACTTGGGGTGGTGTGATAGTTTCGACAAAGAGGAAAATGTCGTCGGCCAGAAAAGAAACACTATGGTGAATAGGTCCCTCGGTCTCTGAAGGGTCACGTTTTCTCCCGGCCCAGGTCTATTATTGGCCAACGAATATTCCAGAACAAAATGAGGATAGGTATACCTTTCTACAGGTGGAATGAGGCTTCAGCGCCTTTTTCTCTTTTCGGAATGAGATAAGACTCTTTCAAATAAGGTATCCTAGTGTGGGGAGGGAATGTTTTCAGCTCAAATGCTTCATTACTAGTAGACGTTATCTTTTTTAAAAAAAATATATTTTATTGATTTTTCACAGAGAGGAAGGGAGAGAGATAGAAAGTCAGAAACATCCATGAGAGAGAGACATTGATCAGCCGCCTCCTGCATGCCCCGCAGTGGAGATGTGCCCGCAAGCAAGGTACCTGCCCCCAACCAGAATCGAACCTGGGACCTTTCAGTCCTCAGGCCGACGCTCTATCCACTGAGCCAAACTGGTCTTGGCTAGACATTTACTTCTAGGCTGCTAGTATCCTAAAAATATAGCTTAATACCATAATGAAATGAAAGACAAATCCCTTACCCTGGCCGGTCTGGCTCAGTGGTTTGAGCATCTCCCCATGCACTGAGAGGTCACCTATTCCATTCCTGATTAGAGAATATGCCCAGAAGGCAGGCTCAATCCCCAAGAGGGGGCGTGTGAGAGGCAGTCGATCAGTTGATTGATATTTCTCTCCCTCTCCTTTCCTCTCTCCCTAAAAAAAATCAATAACAACATATTTGAAAAAATAAAAAATGACAAATCCTCATAACAGACCAGCATTTAAGCTAAAACTTTCTACATACCCAAATCCAGTCAAGGACTTGACCAAGAGGAATGATTTTATGTACCTTTCATTGTGACCAATATATTTGAATTTGGAGTTCCTTGTGTATTGATTTCTGGGTACAATTGGAAAATAAATTTTCTGACTCATCTATTGTAGAATATAATCTGACTGTCCTTCCTGGAAAATGAGACGCATTTCGGAAAACTATTGAACCAGTTTTAAGACTAGATGGTGCTGGACCAAATCTCCTAACCAGAACTTTCTTTCTTTTTTTTTTTTTTTCTACCACCCAAGTGTAGACGACACGTAAAGTTTTAGGACCAGAATGACTCCCACAAGGAGACTCTTTACCCCCCATGTATTATCCCATCTAATAAAAGGGTAATATGCAAATGAACCATCATTCCATCACAAAGAGGGCAACGCCCATAGCCACAGATGGTGGCGCCCAGTCCTCTCAGCCCCATGGAGTCTCCCAGTCCCAGAGTGTGTGTGGAGGGGGCGGCTGCTGAGAGCGGGCAGCATGGGCAGCCTGGTGGAATGCTTGCTATTGCCATGGCAACAGGGCAAATGTTCTGCACCCGGCCACAGATGGGCCTCTGAGCCGCAGAGAGCTACTGGCGCACGGATTTGTGCACAGGGCCACTAGCTGTAACAGAACTGGCTCAACATTCTTTTTGGCATCGGTAGGAACAGTGAAAAGCATCAAGAATTAGCAGAGTGGCTGAAACCGTTTGGCTCATGGATAGAGCGCCGGCCTTCGGACTCAAGGGACCCAGGTTCGATTCCAGTCAAGGGCATGTACCTTGGTTGCGGGCACATCCCCAATAGGGGGTGTGCAGGAGGCAGCTGATTGATGTCTCTCTCTCATCGATGTTGCTAACTCTCTATCCCTCTCCCTTCCTCTCTGTAAAAAAAAAAAAATCAATAAAATATATTAAAAAAATAAAAAAGAGTTAGCAGCGTGGATGAGGGGAGGGAACTAGTCCCGGGGCTCAGTGGTTCAGAGGAGGAGGTGCTCACGGCCATCAGGGTTAGCACCCCCAGGTGTTCTGTGAACTTTTTGTTTTATAAGGTGAGTTGGAAATGTAATGGGTGTTATGTACGCCGTTGTTATTTTGAAATGGTGAGGAAAGTAAAAGGAAGTAAGCGCTTGATTGTTGGATTGAAGTTCTACTTAACAACTCTGGGGTCCTCAGAGGAAGAAATTTTAAGACTTAAAATGCTTTACATTGAACAACTATTTTACAATTTACAAAGCACTGTCTTATAAAGTTATTTCACTTGAACTACAGCGAGGGAGGGCCAGGATCACAGCATGAGTTGCTAGCAGAGTTATCACCATAAAATATGCATCTCTCTCCCTCCCTCTCTCTTTCAATCTCTCTCTTTTTCTCTCCCCCTCTCTCTCAATCTCTCTCTTTTTCTCTCCCTTTCTCTTCCTTCCCCCTCCCCCTTCACTTCCTCCCCCCCCCAATGAATGATTGAGTCTAGAATTTACTTTATAGATGCTGAACATAAAAAAAAAAGCTTTCTGAGTGCCAATTTAGTGCCTTATTTATTTTTGTTTTGGTAGTAGCTAATCCAATGTACGTATCCAGCTGTTCGTTGAATGAATGAATGAACGAACGAATGAAATGAAATAAAAACACGAAAGGAAACAGAATTTTTCTGACAGTCCATAAGTAAGTAAAAACAGAAGATTAATGTTGCAGATTTTAAACATCCACTGAGAAAGTCAAGCATTGTATTATGTGCTATCTAATCTGTCTGTCATCTATCTCAGCCTTCCTCCACTTCATACATTTTATCATCCGTTATCATTTACACATTCCCAGGTCACTGTCATAACCATTACAGTTCTCAGAAAGACTGTTTTGTTGACAGCAGGGAGCGAGATTTCATCCTCCGTCACATAAGGTTCATGGGAACACAGCAAATAGACATGGGAGCAGGCAAGACCGTTAACTTACAGTTCCGTCAGTTTTCATTTTTTGTTGTTCTATGTTTGCTAATGCATTTGGAAGGAAAGCATCTTGGATCATTTTTATATCACGCCATCCGCGTGGCTTATCCATGACTAGGTTTCAACCGGATGTGCTCAGATAAAGCAAGTTCTCAAACATCTATTCCTGTCCACTTGCACGTGTGGGTAGAGATCCTCCATGTGATAATCTTTATTTATTTATTTATTTTTGGGGGCCAAATCCCTACAAGTCAGTATTTCTACCCGTGACTCGGAAGAAAACACAGAGGGGGAACTCATTATTTCCTTCGCACTATTCGTCACCGGTTCCCAATACTTGCAAGATACACGGAGGAAAAACAAATCTCAAAGAGCAGATTCCACAGAACCAAAACCGTCAAACCAGTGGTTCTCCACCTTCCTAAGGCCTCGACCCTTGCATACAGTTCCTCATGGGGTGGTGACCCCCAACCATGAAATGTTGCTACTGTGATGCATCATGATGTAAATATCTGCATTTTCTGATGGTCTTAGGCGACCCCTGGGAAAGGGTCGTTCGACCCCCAAGGGGGTCGCGACCCACAGGTTGAGAACCGCTGCCTCAAGCAAACCGAGGTGACCTGACCGGGTCTGACTTAGAACCCCTAGACGCAGCCCAAGGAAGAAGTGATTCAGGAGTGAGGGCCCCGGCTGTCACCTTGGCCAGTTTCCTTCCTGCCGTGCGGGACCCTCACTGCATGATGCCACCTAGTGACAGGCCACCCACGTGTGATGAGGGCAGAGGAAGACAGGGGAGGAGGCCAGGCTTTTTGGGTTCGGGGGAAAGCCCTCTGCGAGCACCCGCCTGGGGAGACCAGCCTTCTCTCGCCTGGAACCCAGAGCAGGAGTCCCCTCTGAGCTGCGGCGCGGGCATCGCGATCGGGAGATGCTGTTTGACCACCTACCTCCAGCTCCGCACCTCGCCTCCTCCTGCTCTGCACCTCGGCCTCCTCCTCCTCCTCCTCCTCCTCCTCCTCCTCCTCCTCCTCCTCCTCCGCCAGCTGAGCTCAGGACCCAGGAGCCGCGTGTCCCGGCCGCAGCCCCCCACGCAGGGCCCGGTGCTGGGTGTGGAGCCCCGGGCCCCCCGGCCTCCCTGAATTCCAAAGAAAACTCCAGAAGAGCGGAAACAAACCGGCAGTTCAAAGAGCAGAGCTGCCCCGGGGGCGGCAGGAAGTCATCTGTGTTTGGCTTGGCCCCGACCCACCGGCCGGCCGCAGACCCACCGAGGCTGCAGCCTCGCCCGCACCCAGCGCCCTCCCGAGATGCCAGCTCCCTGCCCTCGGGGAAGTGCTGTCTCCCAGTCCTGCCTCTTCTGTCAGCAGATGGCACCGATTTTTTTTTGTGAAGAGAAAGAACAACAATCTGTCGCTCGTGGGATGCGCCGAGCCCGCGGTGGCTCTGTGGGGTGGATTTTCACAGCCAGACCCACCAGCCGCGCCGCTGCCATAGCTACCGGCCACTGGCCGCCCTCGCACTCTCAGGGGGAGAGGCTGCCGGCTGCCAGCCGCTCGGCGGCGGGGGAACCTCTGTGGCCCGAGAGGGAAGCAGCAGGCAGGCGCTCACGGTCAAGGGCGTGTGCGTGTTTTCCGCCGGCCGTGATCGGGGCACAGCGTGTGGGAATGGCATCACCTTTATTGCCACAGGTCAAAGCTGGGCCCTAGCCGGTGTGGCTCAGTGGATAGAGCGTAGGCCTGCGGACTGAAGGGTCCCAGGTTCGATTCCTTCCGGTCAAGGGCATGTATCTTGGTTGCAGGCACATCCCCAGTGGGGGGCGTGCAGGAGGCAGCTGATCGGTGTTTCTCGCTCATGGATGTTTCTAGCTCTCTGTCCCTCTTTCTTCCTCTCTGTAAAAAATCAATAAAATATACAGTGGTACCTTGAGATACAAGTGCCCTAACATACGAGATTTTTGAGATACGAGCCGTCAAGCGAGCGATTTTTGCTTTGAAATACGAGCAACATCTGAGGTAGGAGTCATCGCGCGGATCGGCCGGCTGCACACGACCCACCAGTTTACCGCGACTTGAGCGTCTCATAGTTTCCCATGCCTCAAGGTTGCGGAACGAATTAAACTCGTATCTCGAGGTACCGCTGTATTATTAAAAAAAAAACCACACACACAAAAAACTGGGGGTCGGGGAAGGCCCGGCGAGGCTGCAGCGTGGACCGGACGTTGGGACACGACTGCCTTCATGTCTATCCATGTAGAAACGCTGCAGCCCGTGCAGAGGTTGTGAGCGTGTATTGGAGCCGAGCTGCCCACAATGGCCCAGAAGCAGAGCCTCCACGGCCTGGGACCCGGCTCAGGGGAACGGCGTGTTTCATCTATTGTTAGGCGTGGCCGTCAAAGGAGGGGGCGCAGGTGGGTTACAGGAAGCCCGCTGATGCTCAGAGAGGCGGGAGAAAGGAACGCGGGGACCCCTGGGATTGGATGAAAAGTAAAGTGATGGACACACACTTAGGTGGGGCCTGCAGGAAAGTCAACAGTCAGCAGCCAACACGACCCAGGAACAGTGAAGGAAGCCCAGGGGTCCGGGAAAAGGGGAGTTTCCAGTTACCCTCACATTTCAGGGTGGGGTCACCACAACATGAGGAACTGCATTAAAGGGTCGTGGCATTAGGAAGGTTGAGAACCGCTGTACTGGAGGAAGGCTCCCACATGGCCCCCCAGTATCGCCAAATTAATGCTTTTCTAGTCTCTCTCTTCATTTGCGTGTGGCCTCCTCCAGAACCCGAACCCTGAACAGGGAGCCCTGAACCACGCAGGACTCGAAAGAGGTTCCCACAGGGAATCTCTGACGCCTCTTGGAAGCCAGGAGGTGAATTTGGGGAAATTACGGGAGAGCAAAATATTGGGGAAATCCTACTGGGGTGTGCTGTGAGCTCTCTCGATGTTTCAACTCATTTCGAGAAAGTCATCGTCCGCAGAAAAAGGGCCCTTTCAGCGTCTGGGACGTAATGAGCACAAACATCTCTTTAGGTTCCAGCCTTTGATGGTCAAAGATTGTTTTCTTCCGCGCCGTCTCCGCTTCAAAGAGCGCTTCTGTGTTCTTCAAAGGCAGTTTCCGAGATTTTAAGGCTCAGCGAGCGATGCCAGCAGAAGCCGATGACCCAGCTGAATGCTGAGTCGCGTTGACAGGGTTTCTTTCATCTCTAACCGGGTGCCACTCCGTTCCGATCCTGTTCACCGCGGGGCTGTTTCTGGTGAGAGAAACAGTATATAATTGCCTCTCTGCCCACCGCCTCCTCCGAAGAATCTGGTCCCACCCACCAACCCTCCAAACACCTGGGCCGCGTCATCCCCGGTTATATCCGGCGCCCCGGCTCCTCTGGCTGTGGTGAGACCCACGGTGGGAACCAGCCCACAGGTTAGGCCAAGCCACGTGGGTGATTTCATTGGAAAATCCTCAGCGGGGCACGGGACTCAGAGGCGGGGGACGGGAATCGGACTGCAGGGGCACAGGGACGGGGTGAGGGAGATGCAGCTGAGTCTGAGCCATGTGTGAATCACATTCCTGAGGGGACCCGAATAAACCCCCTGCACACAGAGCCAGCCTGTGGGGAGGAGAGGGGACAGATATGCGGAGAAAAGCAATAACAAGCCAAATCCGGTTTGGCTCAGTGGATAGAGCGTCGGCCTGCGGACTGAAAGGTCCCAGGTTCGATTCTGGTCAAGGGTTAACTCTATTTTTGGCAATATCAGTCGCTTTTTTGGAAAAAATCGGATGAATTAAATTAAATTTGGAAGGTAACGTTCAGATTCAGATTAGACATCCTGTCTGTCTCTCGGCGGACCTGCCAGTCTTTTCCCTTGAAAAGGTGACTTGGTTGTGATCAACAGCAAACTTCCGCAGGAGGAGAGACTGAGAGCGAGCAGCCGCTGAGAGCCCTGCAATGAATCACTCCAGGTCCATCCCATGGGGAGGAGGACGAGCTAACGGCACATTTTGTGTTCTCCAGGACACAGCAGGCATCTTGTAAAACCACCGGGACAGGCCCCACAGCCGTAACCAAGGGAGATAAGGAACATTCGTGGGTGCAGGCCCTGGCGGCTTGCCTTCATTCTCTCCTGGAAACCTTGTAGGAGACAGGAGCCTTTTGAAGTTGGCCTTGAGACTTCTCGCCAAAGACAGTCTACCAAGGGCCTGTGTCTGTTTACATCTGTGACATCTGTCAAGGGCCAGAGGTCCCGATGGAATTGTCATCACAGGGAGCTACCCTGTCAACCCTGGCACCACTTTTCAATACAGTGGCACCTCGAGATACGAGTGCCCTAACATACGAGATTTTTGCTTTGAAATACGAGCAACATTTGAGATAGGAGTCATCGCATGGACCGGCCGGCTGCACACGACCCACCAGTTTACCGAGACTCGAGCGTCTCATAGTTTCCCACGCCTCAAGGTGACGGAACGAATTAAACTCGTATCTCAAGGTACCACTGTACATCGACTTCCGAGTTCATAGTTTGGAGTCTCCTGAAACATTGAAAACAACGAACACTTTTCCGTGCACTAAGCTCAGCACAGATGTGACCCACGCAGCCAGGCATGGCTGTTCTTAGCATCGGAGGCGAAGTCCCATTTAATTTTGCCTCGACAGAAAGCAAATCCATTCTGCGACCTAAAACCCACAGTGTTTTTTTGCACGTTGGTCTTCTGAATTCCTTCCGTCTATTTTTGGACCTGAAAGGCGAAAACCTTCTGCCACAGCATTCTTTCTGGAAGAGTCCGTGTGCTGCCTTTTGATCTCCGCTGCTGGTCCACAAGGCACTCTCGGCTGAGCTGTCAGCAAGAGAGGAATTTTATTCCTGGCATCGCGGATTATTTTTTTCTACCCACCCACCATGCTGCCTGTCTCTCCCTCCGGGGCCTCGGGATTCTGTTGCGAGTGGCAACAGCACTTGGCTAAGACCTCGGCAGCATGGGTCTCAGAGGGCCTCTGGGCGGGGCCCGAACCTGAAAGGTCTCGATGCCCTTTCGCGTGGAAGGTCACCCCTCGGATCCGGCCTTTTACGAGGAGAGCGGGAACGCACCAGCGGACAAGCACATCCTGCGCTGGTGGCCGGGGAGCCGTGAGCCCGGAGCAAATGCCACTCATGCCTTCGCTTCTCCTGGCCCCCGGGGCTCTGGAGGTGACCTTTCCTAGTCGGACAGGAATCCTGAGGTTTCGCAAAGGCGCGGTGGCGTGGAATGCACTGGATGCTCTGCTGGGAGCTGGCTGCCTGTGGTCAGACCCCGCCTGCCCCGTTGCTCGGGTCCCACACGGTTATGTCAGCCGCCAGACCGGGCAGATTCCCTCGCTGGTTCGTCTCCTTCAGCTCCAGCCTAGCATTTCGCCCCTTCCCCTCCGTCCCAGTTGGATGGAGGCCTGTCTCAGGGCTTCACAGACTCAGCTACCAAGAGGGGCCCCGGCTACCCGGCTGTGAACTGTCATCCACTGGTGGTTTCTTCTCCTCCACCTGTGGCCTGGGCTCTGTCCCCTGCGTAACTGTCCCGTGGGAGGGAATGGACACAGGTAGCTCACGGCCTTCGCCGTCTCATCAGGAGACCTCTGTCCACGGAGCCACAGTGTCATCCGAGCTCCGAGGCCTTCCTCAGGAAGCGGGCTGAGAGCGAGCCGCCGCTGAGAGCCGGGCAATGAATCACTCCAGGTCCATCCCATGGACGAGGCGAACTAGCTAACGGCACGTCTGCTCGGCACATTTTGTGTTCTCCAGGACACAGCAGGCATCTTGTAAAACCACCGGGACAGGCCTCACAGCCGTAACCAAGGGAGATAAGGAATATTCGTGGGCGCAGGCCCTGGCGGCTTGCCTTCCTTCTCTCCTGGAGACCCTGTAGAAGACAGGAGCCTTTTGAAGTTGGCCTTGACACTTCTCACCAAAGACCGTCTACCAAGGGCCTGTGTCTGTTTACATCTGTGACATCTGTCAAGGGCCAGAGGTCCCGATGGAATTGTCATCACAGGGAGCTATCCTGTCAACCCTGGCATCACTTTTCAGTACATCGACTTCCGAGTTCATATTCTGGAGTCTCCTGAAACATTGAAAACAATGAATACTTTTCAGTGCACTAAGCTCAGCACAGATGTGATTCATCCAGCCATGATTGTGACCATAAGAAAATCTAATCTTTTTTCCCATTCCACGTGTGTTCATGGAGACCCACCATAGCCCTCCATAGCTTAACTGTCGGTGATTTTGAAACATCGATGAGAAGGCCTGCCTTCAAGGGGCGTTTGTATGACTCAAGACACCCTGTGCAGCATGCGGGTGTGTCCCTGGAGCAGAAGTTCCAGATCAAAAAGCCATTCTTACCCTCCAGACCAGCGGTTCTCAACCTGTGGGTCTCAACCCCTTTGGGGTCGAACGACCCTTTCACAGGGGTCGCCTAAGACTATCGGAAAATGCAGATATTTACATCACGATGCATCACAGTAGCAACATTTCATGGTTGGGGGTCACCACCACAGTAGGAACTGTATGCAAGGGTCTCGGCCTTAGGAAGGTGGAGAACTGCTGCTCCAGATGCTGGCACTCCGTATTTCCCCAGGACGACATAACACGCAGGGAGAGGCAGACATTCAGATGATTAGAATGCTCCAGGGCAGCTCGCATATCCTGGGCACCCTCTGGTAGATATTCTACAGACACATTTTTAAAAAAAATATATTTTATTGATTTTTCACAGAGAGGAAGGGAGAGGGATAGAAAGTCAGAAACATGGATGAGAGAGAGACATCGATCAGCTGCCTCCTGCACGCCCCACACTGGAGATGTGCCCGCAAGCAAGGTACATGGCCCTGACCGGAATCGAACCCGGGACCTTTCAGTCCGCAGGCCGACGCTCTATCCACTGAGCCAAACCAGTCTCAGCTTCAGACACATTTATATGCTGTGCTGACTATTGAGATGAGGGGCGCCTTTGAGCACTCCCCCAGAGCTCGGCGAGTGCTGTGCCCGAAGGGGGTGCATTCTCCAGGGGTGGCCGGGCTCCTGCCTCGTGGCCAGGCCTGCCTTCCCACAGGGCAGCTGGGAGCAGCCGCTCAGCAGAGAACCCGTGCTCCCCAGACTGCTTTACTGGCTGTTGACAGAAGTGAAACTGGACAGAACCGGCTTGCTGGGCAGTCTGGCACTCGCTCCCCACGTGGCCGGCGCATTTTCTCTTGGGCCTGCTCGCCGTTTGGCAACCAGGAATTCACCCCTGGGCAGCCTTGCACGGCAGCGGTATTTATGGGAGCAAAATTCGCAAGACAGTTACATGCTTGTGAAGACGAGCGTGATTGCATAACTCATTGTACTTCTATTCGGTGGTAGAGGATGTTCAGATGATTACATTTGTCCCTCTTTTTCCCCCTATAGCTCCCCTCCACCTGGCTCCCACCCCTCCCTCTGCCCTTACTTCCCCCCGTTTTTATTTTATTTTTTAGAGAGAGAGGGAGTGAGAGAGAGAGACATGGATGTGAGAGAGAAGCATCAATGGGTCATCTCTCGCACACACTCCAACTGGGATTGACCCCACGAACCTGGGCATGGGCCCTGGCCTGGAATCAGAGGGGTG
Source organism: Lasiurus borealis (assembly GCA_004026805.1). NCBI lineage: Eukaryota > Metazoa > Chordata > Mammalia > Chiroptera > Vespertilionidae > Lasiurus > Lasiurus borealis. Next base: position 15,024 of record PVJN01038371.1, read on the forward strand.
ACCTTTCGGGGCACGGAGGATACTCCACCGACTGAGACGCACCAGCCGGGGCCACACCAGCCCTTTAGAGAATTGCTTGAGTGTCCTCAGCAGATGGCGGCTGGCTTTCCCCGGAGGGAGTCACTCCAGAGAGAGCAGACAGGAAATCTCGGCGCCTTTTATGACTCAGTCTTGGTAGTCAGGCATCTCACATGTACCACAGGCTGATGAATTAATCCATTCAACAGGAACCGGTGTTCATTAAGTCTCAGACATTGATCTAGGAGGCAGAGATATGAGATGAAGACCACAGACAGCAACGCTGTATGTTCTTGAGGCCTACATTCTAGAAATGAAACAGCTGAAACCGGTTTGGCTCAGTGGATAGAGCGTTGGCCAGCGGACTGAAAGGTCCCGGGTTCGATTCCGGTCAAGGGCATGTGCCTTGGTGGCGGGCACATCCCCAGTGGGGGGTGTGCAGGAGGCGGCTGATCGATGTCTCTCTCTCATCGATGTTTCTAACTCTCTGTCCCTCTTCCTTCTTCTCTGTAAAAAATCAATAAAAAATATATATATATTGAAAAAAAAAGAAATGAAACAAAGGTGATTTACCTGACCTGTACAGTTAGCAGACTGGGTTTTGCCTGGTTCGTTTCAGGAATGGTGACAGAGGTATTACAGAGGTACCCCCTCTTCCTAGCACATATTCCTTGGGGGGACCTAGGCCACAAACTCTAAGGCAATAGGCTAAGATGTGGTCAGGGATGCGACGGAAGTCAGGGCACAGACAGATTTCATATGTGAGAAAGTCTGAGACAATGTGGGTGCTACGCCCATGACCTTGAACTGGCCACCTGCGTCTGATCCAGTGAGCTGATTTGCTTCCACAAGTAAACTCATTTGTCTAGCCCAAGGGAAACATTTCGCCAATTTTACAGTTGGGTGGTTTCTTTTTTTAAAAAAAGTGCATTAATAGTTATTTCAGCTTTGAGATTTCCCATAAATTGGATCTGCGGAGGCTTCCAGCAGAGCCAGAACGTCAACGAAATGATGGATTCGTGCTAATTACTATGTCCAGTAAACCCTCTTCCTCCCTGTAAATAACGCGAGTGAGAATTACTCGTCTGAGGCTGTATCCGTTGGGCCACCGGGAGGTTAACTGAATCGCTCAAGGTCACACAGTAAGTGGCAGGGTCAAACTGAACTTGAAACCTTGATTCCTAATTTTAAACACCAATCACTTTCCCCATATTTAGTCAGATACGAGTTTAATTCGTTCCGTCACCTTGAGGTGTGGGAAACTATGAGACGCTGGAGTCGCGGTACACTGGTGGGTCGTGTGCAGCCGGCCGATCCGCGCCATGACGCCTATCTCAACTGTTGCTCGTATTTCAAAGCAAAAATCGCTCGCTCGGCAGCTCGTATCTCAAAAATCTCGTATGTTAGGGCACTCGTATCTTGAGGTACCACTGTATAGTAAATTATATTTATAAATAAAAAACATATATTGAACAGCCTCTATCTACACATAGCAGTCAGTTTCTAGAACTAATTTACCCACCTGTGGTAACATTAGTATAAACGTAGTATTCATAGTGTTGGCGTTTACTCAGGAAGATGGATTGAGTAGTTATTTTATTCTAATGATGTTCAAGAACAGAAGACCTGGAGAGGTGAATGAGTTGTAGGTCAGGACACATTTACATTCCCAAACTCATCCATCCTTTTGCACGCGAGGGTGAAGGAAAAAAGTTCATTGAACTCTCCTTCCTGAGTTTTATTCTCCTCCCAGGCCTGTGTGAACAAGAGTGGCTGGTGAATAGCTTTTCTGAGGAGACAGAACACCTGGTAGTTATTTTCTGACATTTGGTGAGGTTCCAGAATGTGGGAGTTCGGTGTATAGGATAAGTATATTACTTTTTATAGCTTGTAGGAAAATTCCGTTCTTAACCCAATTAGGAGAAAGTCCAGTTGCATATTAATGCTAGTCTAATCGCCATCGGCACCATCATCATCTAAACACAGGGAAGCACCACCTGTATGTAAGTGTCTATGCTGTTTGTAGCAGCAGATGAAAAAGGAACAAATCCAAGATCCTGAAATGTTTCCCTGAGTTTTTTTTTTTTAATATATTTTATTGATTTTTTACAGAGAGGAAGAGAGAGGAATAGAGAGTTAGAAACGTCAATGAGAGAGACACATCAATCAGCCACCTCCCACACGCCCCCTACTGGGGATGTGCCGCAACCATGATACATGCTCTTGACCAGAATCGAACCCTGGACCTCTCAGTCCTCAGGCCCACGCTCTATCCACTGAGCCAAACGGTTTCGGCTCCCTGAGTTTTATAAAAAAGATGAGAAGCCTTTCTCAAATTCTGGCGTGCCCTATAAAAATGAATTAAAATCATTTTCTTCCCATGACTCATCCTAACTCATCCTAACACTTCTCCTTTAAGATAAAAAGTTAAGGATGCAAATGGGTAGAACGTGGTTATAAATCATACTTCTAGAGAAAACCTGCAGTGGTATTTCTTCAGAGGGTAGCCCCAGAACAACAGTGTGCAAATACTTATCAGACTACACAAAGAAGTCCCAAATACTGTTACAGAAAATCGGAATAACCAAACCACGCTCGGAGAGTTTGGAGTCACATTTAATATGCGCAGGTCCAGAGGAAAATGTTTCTCTAATTCTGGGCCCCACATGCAGGAATTTTCCCTATTTATATGTTTTTACCTTCTTTGTCTCCCAAATATGGAGTGTTTTCCACCCCTTTGCAAGTTCTTAAAGGGCCCATGTGTGCTGAGGCCTTGAGACCTCCACCAAAGGCCTGGCCTGGTGCCAGCCCTGATAATTTTGTCCGGGGAAGGTTTCATGGCCTCTCTGAAGTGAGAACAGTCTCATTTCCCTTATTATTTAAGCAAGCAAACATTTACAGAAGCCAATAGCAAGGTTAAAATTTCAAACAGCAGTTTTTATATAAGAAGGATGCTTCAATACCACGCTAAACAAAATCCACACAGGCACTATTTTTAGGCCACATATAGTTTACATATATGAGTGGAAAAGACACATTTAGGATTCACTGGCTTAATATAGTTTCAAAACATAAAATAATTCTGTTCAGTTGAAAACTTACTAGCTCTTTAGAAGGGTCTGATCATGCAGTTGATCCATACAAATTTCATTGATTTATTTTTTTAAATCTTTTTTTATTATTATTGATTTCAGAGAGGAAGGAGAGGGAGAGAAACATCAACGATGAGAATCATCGATTTACTGCCTCCTGCATGCCTCCCACTGGGAATCGAGCTCACAACCCAGGTATGTGTTCTTGACCAGAATCAAACCCAGGACCCCTCAGTTCCCAAGCCAATGCTCTATCCACTGAGCCAAACCAGCCAGGGCATCATTGATTTCTTTAAAAGATGTCTGCACTAAAGAGCTTCACAGATAAGAAAAAGCTAAAGGAGTTCATCAACTCCAAATCAGTATTATATGAAATGCTGAAAGGTGCTCTTTTAGAAGGAGAAGAAGAAAAAGGTAAAAGCCAAAAAATTATGAACAACAAATACATATCTATCAACAAGTGAATCTAAAAATTAAGTGAATTAAAAATTTGATGAACAGAATAAACTGGTGAATATAATAGAATCAGGAGCACAGAAAGGGAGTGGACTGATAATTCTCAGGGGGAAAGGGTGAGGGGTGTACAGGGAGAGACTGGACAAAAACTATACACCTATGGATGAGGTCAATGGGAGGGAGCTAAGGGCAGAGGAAAGGGTGGGAGCTAGGTGGAGGGGTGCTATGGAGGGGAAAAAAGAGAAACAAATGTAATAATTTGAATAATAAAGATTTAATTAAAAAAAAGATGTCTGCACAAGGCCTGGCCAGGGTAGCTCAATGGTTGAGTATTCACCCATGAACCAGAAGGTCATGTTTCAGTTTCCAGTCAGGGCACATGCTTGGGTTTCAGGCTCAATCCCCAACAGGCGGCATGCAGAAGGCAACCAATCAGTGATCCTCTCTCATCATTGTTGTTTCTACCCCTCTCTCCCTCTCCCTTCCTCTCTCTAAAATCAATAAAAAAATATTAAAAATTTTAATAGAAAAATCTTCATAGGAAATAACTAGGATCTAATCTTAGAAATTATGCACATCTAAGGAAAGTTTAATTTTGGAGAGTATTCCGAAATATCAAGAAAATTAAGAGAGATCAATTGTTGCATAACAAAAGGAAACTTTAATCCAATTTTGTGGGTCTACTGTCTTCCTGTCTGATCAACTTCTCTTTTAAAAGTTTGGCCAAAATGAATGACAGATATCAGACTTTAAGTAATATGAAGCTCTTTTTCAAAATCTCTCTCTCTCCTTTACACACATATGCATCAAAATGACTACCAATAAGGTATGAATATCTGCTTGCTCACCATTGGCATTTTTTTTATATGAACCATATGATGGATGGATGGATGGATGGATGGATGGAAGTATCTCATTGTTTTTAATTTCTATCTGACTCATCACTTTTAATGTGTTTACTGGTCATTCATATACTTTTGGGTATATGTACTCGCATCTTTTGCTCATTTAAATAAAATTATATTTGGTATTTTCATTATTGAATGCTAAGAATTACTTATTAGTCTTAGGGACCATTCTTTAGAGAGATGTTTTAATGGATAATACTCAAGGCCTGGTGCACAAAATTTGTGTATGGGGTGTGTGTGGAGGGGGGTGTCCCTCAGACCAGCCTGCACCCTCTCCAATCTGGGACTTCCTGAGGGATGTCTGACAGCTCATTTAGGCCCGATCTCACCAACCACCAAGATTGGGCCTAAACGGATAATTGGACATCCCTCTCACAATCCAGGACTGCTGGCTCCCAATCCCTCGCCTACCTCAGCCTGATTGCCCCTAACCACTTCTGCCTGCCAGTCTGATCACCCCTAACCACTCCCCTGCCAGCCTGATTGCTCCTAACTGCTCTCCACTAACTGCCCTCCCTAACTGGTCACTCCTAACTGCCTTCCCTTAACTGGTTGCCCACAACTACACTCCCCTGTAGGTCTGGTCTCCCCAACTGCCTTTCCCTCCAGGCCTTGGTCCACCCAACTGTCCTCCACTAAAGGCCTAGCCCACCTCTAACTGCCCTTTTCTGCAGGCCTGCTCCCCCCCAAATACTCTCCCCTGAAGGCTTGGCCTCCCTGCAACAGCCCTCCCTGCAGGCCTGGTCCCCACAACTATTCTCCCTCCAGGCCTGCCCCCGCAAATGCCTTGCCCTGTAGGCCTGGTCTCCCCCAGCTGCCCTCGCCTGCAGGCCTAGGTTCTCCCAAGTGTCCTTCACTGCAGGCCTGGTCCCCCTCCCCCTATAGACTACCCACCCCT
>PVJN01038372.1:0-20395 GCA_004026805.1 Lasiurus borealis
CATCTATCTCTAAAGTCTTTGAATGTGATTTTATAGGCATAATATGAGCTGGAACTCAGCTAGGAAGTCAGTATGGAAAATGCAGTTTTCTATGCTTCTTGCCTCAGAGATATAGAAGACAAGTTAGAGAGTTGGGTATATTTCTTAATACAAATGGACTTTATATTGCCTAAACTATAAAGATATACAATATTCTTCTCCCCTTTTTTCTCAATTAAAAGAGACTAAGGAGATTAATAGACTTCAGATTCCTAGTATATCCCAAACAGAACAAAGAATTTGTACAGAATTTGAGAGACACAAATCTACCTTATTTATATTAGATGTTAAGAATCAATATCCTTGGAGAATCAAGTTATATATTTCATAAAATATGTCTTCAGTTCTGAATAAAATCTAAATGTGGAATAGAGGGAACGAACCAAGATGGTGGCATAAGTGAACACCTAAACTGCTGTCTTACACAACAATTTTAAAACTATAACTAAAAGACAGAACGGACATCATCTAGAACCACAGGAAAGTAGGCTGAGTGGAAATTCTACAACTAGAAGGAAAGATAGGGGTTCACGGAGACTCAGAGGAGCTGCAAAAAGCTGAGGTACGGAGACGTGCATGTGGAGAGGATGGGTGACAGAGTACCTGGCTGGCTTTCTCTGGTGGGAGGAAGATGCAGATTCCCAACTGCACTGAACCCCTTATCCTAGGACACTAAACTCCAGGTCCCAGTGAGACTCATACGAGGAGAGTCTGGACAGTGAAAAGGGAGGAGTGCCCAGAAATTTAGGGGAGCCACAAAAGGGCATAGGTCTGGGGGCTCGCACACCACTGTGCCCAGAAGATGAACTACTGATTGTGCCACTGGCTTGCTCAAGGGGGCGGGAGACAGAACCTCCCAACTGTGTCACTTCTAACTCCACTAAACCCCAGTTTTGGGCGAAACCCAGACTCAGACGAATCCTGGAGCACAGAGAAACCGGAAAAGCAGCAGACTAGAAACGTGCACACATGTGTGCGCACAAGAAGACTCCAGTGATAACCGAGAGATACTTGAGACCCAGAGGCCGCATAGGGCAGGTATAACTGGAAGCCAAGATGCTCTGAGAGTCCACCCATCCAAGCTTAACAGAGAGGCTTTTGCAGTTTTGCAAGTCTTGTATCATAAGGCTGATTCCAACACAGAAGTTCTCCTGGCATAGTGAAAATGCGGAGACATAGGAACAGATCACAAACAAAAAGATGGAGAAAAACAATTGACTGGATATAGAGTTCAAAACCATGGTTATAAGATTTTTCAAGAATTTCCTAGAAAGATGGATAAATTTAGTGAGACCCAAGAGGAGATGAAAAAGGACCAACTAGAAATTAAACATACACTGACTGAAGTAAAAAATATTATACAGAGACCTAACAGCAGACTAGCAGAAGACAAGAATTAAGTCAAAAATTTGAAATAAAAAGAATCAGAAAACACTCAACTTGAAAAGCAAGAAGAGAAAAGAATCCAAAAATGTGAAGATAGTGTAAGGAGCCTCTGGGACAACTTCAAGCGTACCAACATCAGAATTATGGGGGTACCAGAAGAAAAGAGAGAGCAAGATATCGAAAACCTATTTGAAGAAATAATGACAGAAAACTTCCCCTACCTGGTGAAAGAAATAGACTTACAAGTTCAGGAAGCACACAGAACCCCAAACAAAAGGATTCCAAAGAGGATCACACCAAGACACATCATAATTAAAATACCAAGAGCAAAATACAAAGAGAGAATATTAAAAGCAGCAAGAGAAAAACAGTTAATTACCTATAGGGGAGCACCCATTCAACTGTCAGCTGATTTCTCAACAGAAACTATGCAGGCCAGATGGGAGTGGCAAGAAATATTCAAAATGATGAATAGCAAGAACCCACAGCCAAGATTACTCTACGCAGCAAAGCTATAATCAGAATTAAAGGACAAAGAGCTTCACAGATAAGAAAAAGTAATAGGAGTTCATCACCACCAAACCAGTATTATATGAAATGCAACTCTTTGGTGCAAAAGCCAATGCTCTAACCACTGATCAACACCAACCATTATTATTAAGAAGTTATTCTTCTCTTCATGTTTTTATAATAAGAGAGCAATTAACTATTTTCCCCTATAGCGATTTTAATCATTCTAAATATGAATGGCTTGAAATTTATTTTTAAGATAGGTTAAATTATAGTTTAACTATTATATCATTTACAATGTAAGGTATATTCACCATATAATTATCTTCATAAAATAAATGTCTCAGTGGAAACAATGTCTAAAATATGAAGGCAGCCGAGACCGGTTTGGCTCAGTGGATAGAGCATCGGCTTGCGGGCTGAAAGGTCCCAGGTTCGATTCCGGCTGGGGGCATGTACCTTGCTTGCGGACACATCTCAACAATGGGGTGTGCAGGAGGCGGCTGATCGATGTCTCTCTCTCATCGATGTTTCTAACTTTCTATTTCTCTTCCTTCCTCTCTCTAAAAAATCAATAAAATATATTTAATAAAATAAAATAAAATATGAAGGCAGAACTCATTATTCGCAAAAGTCCTTTTCTCGTCTAAACTTTGTTAACGTCTAATACTTTTGGTTGATTTAGGAGAAAGAAGCAGACAACATTCAGTTAAATTTTCTTAATATTTAGGTGATTTCACACCCATTTAGATCTGTCCTGAAAGGAGTTGGCCTCCCTTACTCTCAGAGGCTACAAACGCATGTGAAGTTCATTTTTTTTAGTTCAAAATGTCCGGTTCAGAATGGACTTTTTATGAAGTTACTTTTGTCCTTGTAACCCTTTTCCCCACACCATCAATACCAATGAGCTGGTTATTTCTTACTCCGCCTGCACTAGCGTGTAATCAGAAGGATCCTGCCCAAGTCTGTGTGTTGGGTGTTCCAGTCTCCATTCCTGCAATGCCACATTAGCTGCTAGACACTTGGTCCTGCACAATCTGCAAGCAGTAGGAAAAACTTCTCCTTTTCAGTGTAGAGCTATGAGACTGATAACCTGACAAAGCAATTATAATAAAACTTTATTACAAAGCACTTCCCTATTTCACAGATTCAATTATATTTGGGTCAAACTATGACCGCTGCATACACTGTGCATTTTTCTTAAAATCAGATGGAGGGAGCATACAGCACCAGTGCTATCTTATCCACCAACATCAGCATTATTCCAGTGGTCAATTTTATTGCATTGATTCATTTTGCTAAATAGAAAACATAACTTTCTCTGTAGTTTTCAAAGACTAGTTGATAAAGAATGTAAAAAAAAAAATTATATTGGGCATCATTTTGTCCTGTAATATAACCTTATCTCATTACATATCATCCTGGTTGTAAAATATAGTTGGTGATTTATAAGAGTAAGCCAAATATTTTAGAAAGGATTTTCTATGAAAGATGTTAAAAGAAGATATGCTATTTGATTTTAGTAATATTCATGTGACAGATGACAGCAGATGCCCCTGATGCCTGCCTGCCACATCCCTTCATCCCATGGCACTATGTCTAAGACTCACTCTGTGCTGGGACTCCCACTCCAGGCCTGACTTATCCATTAGGCAGAGTGCCTAGGCCCATATTACTTTTAGGAGTCCACACAAAAGCTCCAATTTCTTTTAAAATCTGGAGAAAAAATAAACTTTTAGGTCAATGTCTTAAGATTTAATAGTAAAAGATTTGTCTTTATACAAATGCAGTCATAAGGTGAAAATGTTAACTCTTTCTATATTAGAAGGGCCCACCACAGTCATAATGTGGGCTTCATGTCTTTTCCCTTTCCCCCTGGTTGCCTGCTTGACCATGTATGAATGTAGCCAGGGAGTACAGGGGAGTTAACATCCCTGCGGGCAACCAGGAGGGAGTAGAAGCCAGGTGAATGATTTGAGGAAAAAAGTTAAGATTTTCCCAGAATAATCAAAGCCCTGTTTCCCCTCTATTGCATCTTTACTTGCTATATCTCTCTCATTCACAGACACACAGACATGAGCACACACACAGAGACACAGGCCCACATAATGTGTGCACACACACATTATTCTGCATTACTCCCTTGAAGTAAAGGGTCAATTTCCTACTTTCAAGGCAACAGAGGCTAAGACTTTGACTCTTCACTTGGCCACTGATTCAATCTTTTCAAAATGTCTCTGTAGATTTCTTATGGCTAATTATATTTTCTTTATAACAGATTTATTAAGACATAATCCACATACCACAAAAAACCCACAATTTTAAAGTATACAAGTGGGTGGGTTTTAGTACATTTACAAAGTTGTACAATCACCATTACCTAATTTTAGAACCCACCTAATTTTTATTACCCACACACAAAACTTTGTATCCATTAATAGTAATTCCCTCTCTCTTCTTTCTGCCAGATCCTAGATATTACTTATTTTCCTATCTAGATTTACCAATACTGAATACTTCATCTAAATGGGATCATATAATATGCAGTTTTTGTAACTAGTTTCTTTCACCAGCACAGTGTCTTCAAGCACATTGTAGCATGTAACAGCACTTAGTGTTTTCTTATGGCCAAATAATATTCCATTATATGAGTACATTACTATTGTTTATTCATCAGTTGATAGACAGCTGTATGATGGGAATAATGTTGGGAATAATGTTGCTCAGACATTTGTGTACAAGATTTTGTAGAGAAATATATTTTTAATTCTATTTAGATTTTGCTATGATTGGAATTTTTATTCATATAGTAACTCTATGTTTAATATTTAGGAAACTACCAAATTATTTTCAAACATGCTTCACTTTTTCACTAGAAATTTTGGGTGTTTTATTTCTCCACATCCTCACCAACACTTGTTATTGTCTATTGTCTTAAATGTTAGCCATTTCTGTATGTGTGAACAGATATCACATTGTGGTATTGATTGATATTTCCCTAATAAATTTATTTACTTATTTATTAGAGGCCCAGTGCATGAAATTCATGTGTGTGTGTGTGTGTGTGTGTGTGTGTGTGTGTGTGGTGGGGGAGTTAGGGGTCATTCTTCAGCAAGGCCTTCACCCTCTCGCAATCCTGGATCATTGGCTCTTAACCGCTCACCTGCCTGCCTGCCTGATCACACCTAACCACTCTGCCTTCCTCATCACCTCTAACCCCTCTGCCTGCCTGCCTGATGCCCCTAACTGCTCCCCTGCTTGCTGATCCTCCTTAACCACTTCTGTCTGCCTGTCTGCATGATGCTCCTAACTTCTTTCCCCTACCAGCCTGATCACCCCTAACTGCTCTCCCCTGCCATCCTGATAACCCTTAACTGCCTCTGCCTCAGCCCATGCCACCGTCCGTGCCTTTGTCCAGAAGGATGTCTGGTCTATCTGGTCTAATTAGCATATTACCCTTTTATTAGTGCTAGTGTAGATATACATCCTTAGATAAATTGCTATTCAAATATTTTGCCCATTTTAATTCTGTAATTTGTCCTTTTATTTTTGAGTTGTAAGAGTTCTTTTTTGTATTGTACATGCAATATTATTATCAAATAAATGATTGCAAATATTTTCTCCCATACTTTTTGTTTTCTAATCTTGATGGTTTCTGTGTCTTTTTATTGTATAGGTGGTCAGATTAGAACTCCTATTAAAATGTTCAATCAAAGTGCAAAGAGCACTTATTCTTATCTTGCTCCTGATCTTCAATGAAAACCTTTCGCTGTTAAGTATAGAATTATCTGGAGACTTTTCATAGATATTCATTATCATATAAGGAACTTCCTTTCTGCTACTAATTCATTGGGTGCTTTAATAATGAAAGAATATTTAGGGGAAAAAATAGTGGTGGAATAGACAGACATGTCCCAAGCCTTGTTCCAGAGTAGACAGAGGGAACAGCTGAGTGTCGCACGGGGAATGTTTGTTGGCAAGTTGAGGGACAGCTATATTCCAAGAGAAGGTGAGGGATAGCTGGACAGAAATCTACTAACCAGAAAGCCCCTACTGCTGCTGAGTTTCATCCTGGAGCCACCAGCTTGGATGCAGAGACCACAACATCTTGAAGGGGAGGGTGGATGTTATTGGAAGCTTGAGAATCTAAAACTGTGGCACCCACCAAGATGCTGCAAACCCCAACACAACAATCCCCAATTGGCACAAACAAGCAGATTCAGAGCTCTAGACTCCAACATAGAAAGGTTGGATTTTGGAGAATCCAAGATGGCGGCATAGGTAAGCACCTACACTGCTGTCTTGCACAACAATTTCAAAACTACAACTAAAAGACAGAACGGACATCATCTAGAACCACAGGAAAGCTGGCAGAGTGGAAATTCTACAACTAGAAGGAAAGAGACGGGCTCATAGAGACCCAGGGGAGCTGTAAAAAGCTGAGGTAAGGAGATGCATGTGAGTGGGTGACAGTGAAACTGGCTGGCTTTCTCTGGATGGAGGGAGATGGAGACTCTCAAAGGCATTGAACACCTTATCCTACAACACTAAACCCCAGATCCAGCCAAAACTCATATGGGGGGAGTTTGGACTGTGAAGGGGGAGAAGTGCACGGAAATTTAGGGGAGTCACAAAGGATCAGAAGTCTGGTGGTGCTCATGGGCACTGCGGCAGAGGACCAACTGCTGATTGTGCCGCTGGCTTTCACGAGTGGGTGGGAGACAGACCCGCCTAACTGTGCCACTTCTAACTCCACTAAACCCCAGGTTTGGGACCCAGACTCATGTGGTCCCAGAGCACAGGGGAGCCAGAGGGGCAGCAGTCTAGAGGCATTGTGCGAGAGCATGCGCGCACAGGGACCACTACAGCCATTACCCAGTCACATGAGACTAAGGGGCCATGGAGGGCGGGGCAGACAGGAAGGCAAGGCGGTCCCTTAAGCCCTGAGGCTCCACCCATCCCAAGCTCAACAAAGAGGCTTTTGCAGTTTTTCAAGTCTGGTATTATAAGGCTGAATCCAACACAGAAGTTCTCCCAGCATAGTGAAAATGCCGAGACAAGGGAAGGGATCACAAACAAAAAAATGGAGGAAAACAAATGGCTGGATATAGAGTTCAAAACCACGCTTATAAGGTTTTTCAACAATATCCTAGAAAAGTTGGATAAAGTTAACAAGACCCAAGAGGAGATGGAAAAGGACCAACTAGAGATGATAAAGGACCAACTAGAAATTATACATACACTGACTGAAATAAAAAATATTATACAGACACCTAACAGTATACTAGCAGAAGGCAAGAATCAAGTCAAAAATTTGAAATATAAAGAATCAGAAAACACTCAACTGGAAAAGCAAGAAGAGAAAAGAATCCAAAAATGTGAAGATAATGTAAGGAGCCTCTGGGACAGCCTGAAGTGTACCAACATCAGAATTTTGAGGGTGCCAGAAGAAGAGACAGAGCAAGATACTGAAAACCTATTTAAAGAAATAATGACTGAAAACTTCCCACATCTGGTAAAAGAAATAGACTTATAAGTCTAGGAAGCACCCAGAACCCCATATAAAAGGGATCCAAAGAGGACTACACCAAGACACATCATAATTAAAATACCAAAAGCAAAAGACTAAGATGAATATTAAAAGCAGCAAGAGAAAAACAGTTCATTACCTACAAGTGAGCACCCACACGATTGTCAAATGATTTCTCAACAGAAACTATGCAGGCCAGACCAGAGTGGCAAAAAATATTCAACGTGATGAATAGCAAGAACCTACAACCAAGAATACTCCATCCAGCAAAGCTATTATTCAGAATTAAAGGCAGATAAAGAGCTTCACAGATAAGAAAAAAGGTAAAGGAGTACATCAACTCCAAACCAGTATTATATGAAATGCTGAAAGGTACTCTTTTAGAAGAGGAAGAAAAAAAGGTAAAAGATAAAAAATTATGATCAGCAAATACATATCTATCAACAAGTGAATCTAAAAATTAAGTAAATTAAAAATTTAATCAACAGAATAAACTGGTGAATATAATAGAATCAGGAGCACAGAAAGGGAGTGGACTGATAATACTCAGGGGGAAAGGGGGGAGGGGTGTACAGGGAGTGATTGGACAAAAATCATACACATATGGACTCATCAATGGGGGGGGGAGGTAAAAGAAGAGGGAGGGGTGGGAGCCGGGTGGAGGGGAGCTATAGAGGGGAAAAAAGAGAGACAAATGTGATAATCTGAATAATAAAGATTTAATTAAAAAGAAAAAAAAAAGAAGAAGAAAAAAGCAAGGTCGTATTTTGCCTGGGATGAGGTGAGATTTCTGGTCCCGCAGGACAGAGAAGGGCACACTATGGGAGCTGGAGGACTATGGGAAATCTTTGCCTGGAGAGATCCATGCATGTTGGGGCTGGCATGATTCCTGAATGTGGAAGGGAGTCCTCAGAGCTACTAACAAAGGGTATCTCTAGAAAGCAACCCATTTTGATCTGACGCAGAGGACAGCCTGGGAATTTTAAAAGTGTACCAGGCTGCTTGGACACAAGGGGGAAGAGGAGTTTGCTCACTTGAACTCTTTCTTATTCAGATCCTTTCTTATGATTGCTGAGCCCAATACATAGGATTACCCAGTTGGGGACACCATAAGAGACTGCAGGTTGAAAGTGGTTTTTCTGGAACCTTGGGATCAGATTGGGGAGTGCCCTTCGGAGAACCAGCTCTGAGGCAGCACATTCCCACAAACCAGTATTGAGTGCCATAGGGAAAGCAAGATCTAAGCACAGGCTAGAGAGAACTTAAAGTCTCAGAAGTCAATCCAGAAACACTGCTACCTAGGGGCTGAATTACAAATTGACTCCTGGAATAGCAAATAAAGGAATGAAGAAATTAAGACACACTGACTTTTTAAAAATCAGGCCTGGCTTACAACTGAGGAACAGTGAAATGCAGGTAACTGCAATACTGTCCTGAGTAGGAAACAAGTGTGTCAAAAAGAACAATAGAAGAAGTGAATGACCTTTCCTACTGCACATTCTATATTTTTATTTATTTTGTATTTTATTTTTTCATCTTTTACTTAAGAAACTAATTTTTTTTCTTTTTCCTTACTTGATTTTACCATTTTAATTATTACATTTTTATTTTCAATCAGTATTGTTACTACTACTATTTTACCTTTTTGTTAAAAAAATCTTCATTTTATTTTCTCTTTATTTTACTTTGGGATTAGTGTTCTACATTCTATTTACATTTTTCCCTTAGCATGATTTTACTCTGGCTCAACTTTACTTTTATTCCATCACTCTCTTCCTAACTTTTCCTACTTTAGATTTTTTCCATTCTTTCTTTTTACCCCCTGTTAAAATTTCACTGTACTTATATATCTAATTTCCCATCTTCTACTCCAAGTCCATACACACCTCTCTCTTCTCTGTCTTAACTATCCAAAAATTGTTTTATTCACTGTACTCTTGTTGTTTTTTGCATTAATGTTTATTATATCAATTTTGTATGCTTTTTTGTGAGATTGTTTTGCTTATTCTTTTTTTGTTTGTTTGATTTTTGTTTGCTTTGTATTTGTTTGTATATTGCTTCTGTTTTCCCTTGCCTTGCTTTATATTAGTTGTTGTTTGTAGTTTCTATTAATCTCCAGGCACCTGTTGCTGGCATTTGTTGGGATTAGTGGCTGTTCTATTGGAGTTTTCTTTGCATATTTGTACTATGTTTCCCTTCTCTTTCTTACTATCTTACTTTTATCTATTACTTCTTTTTCTCCTCATTTTATAATTCCACTACTTTCTTTCTTTCTTCCTTCCTTCCTTCCTTCCTTCCTTCCTTCCTTTCTTTCTTACTCTTTTTTTCTTCCTTTATTTTATTTATTTTTTTTTATTTTCCTTTCTCTCTTCTTTCTCTCCTATCCCCTAATTTGCCTCACTCTGTTGGTCACTTTTATTTCTGTTTATTAATATTGTGAATATATTTCTGATCAGTTTCTTG
This sequence comes from Lasiurus borealis, assembly GCA_004026805.1. Lineage (NCBI taxonomy): Eukaryota > Metazoa > Chordata > Mammalia > Chiroptera > Vespertilionidae > Lasiurus > Lasiurus borealis. Next base: position 9,929 of record PVJN01038372.1, read on the forward strand.
TACATTGTACCTGGTTGTGTTGTATTTTGTTTCTTTAAATCAATGTAGGGGAGAGAGAACTACATAATCAGATACCGGAGGAGAGAGACGATGGAGAGACAAAAAAATAGCCTGCATTTGGGAAAAAAAAAACAAAAAACAAAAAAAACAACAGGCATCATGAGAAAAGAAAGTAAATGAAATTGAGGTAACCAACCTGCCAGAGAAAGAATTCAGAGAAATGGTCATAAGGTTGCTGAAAAGAATAGAAGACAAATTCAACAATATGAGTAAGAACCAAGAGAAAATGAAGAAGAACCAAGAAGAAATGAAAAATGACATCGATGTTCTAAAGAACTCAATCTAAAGCACCAATAGTAGACTAGAAGAAGCAGAGGACCACATCAAAAAGTTAGAAGACAGGGTAGAAAAAAAATACCTAAGTAGAGCAGCTTATATAAAAAAAAAATGAAAAGCAGGAGGAGAGCCTAATGGAACTTTGGGACATGAAACAAAACAACATCCACATAATAATGGGTTCCAGAAGGAGAGGAAACTGAGCTAGAAATAGAAAACGTGTTTGAAGAAATGAGAGAAAAATTCCCTAATATAGAAAAGAAAATACCCACACAAATCCAAGAAGCTAACAGAGTTCCAAGAAAATGAACCCCAAAAGACTGATGCCAAGACACATTATAATTAAATTGGCAAACACCAACGACAAAATAATAATATTAAAAGCGGCCACAGAGAGACATAAAGTTATCTACAAAGGAAACCCCATCAGACTAGCAACTGATTTTTCAACAGAAACTCATCAGGCCAGAAGGGAATGGAATGAAATATACAAAGTTATGCAAAGGATGGGTATGAATCTAAGAATACTGTACCCAGCAAGGCTATCAATCAAAATTGAAGGTGCAATTAAGAGCTTCACAGATAAAAAAGGACTAAGGGAATTTAGCACCACCAAACCAGCAATGCAAAAAATGCTAAAGGGTCTGCTGTCAAAAAAAAAAAAATAGTACACAAAGAAGAAACAGGGGTAAAGAATAAAATTGACAACTAATGAATACCTATCAATAATAACTTTAAATGTAAATGGACTAAATGCCCTAATCAAAGGACATAGCGTAATGGATTGGATAAGAAAATATGACCCATATATTTCCTGTCTACAAGATACTCACCTCAGAAAATAAGATTCATATAGATTGAAGGTGAAGGGATGAAAAAAGTATTTTCAGGTACATGGAAAGGGAAAAAAAAAGCTAGGGTAACAATACTTATATCCTTATATCTGACAAATTAGATCTCAAAGTGAAGGACATAGCAAGAGATAAGGAAGGCCACTTTATAATACTAAAAGGAACAATCCAACAAGAAGAAATAACTCTGGTAAACATATATGCACCCAATACAGGAGCACCCAAATACAAAACCAAACCAAAACAAAACAAAAACTCCTGGAGGATTTCAAGGGAGAGATGGACAGAAATAAAAATTATAGTAGGAGACTTTAATATTCCACTATCACCATTGGACAAATCCTTTAAACAAAAAATCAACAAAGTAATATCAACCCTAAATGACTCACTAGATCAGATGGAATTAATTGACATCCTCAGAACTTTTCTCCCCAAGGCCATAGAATATACCTTCTCAAGTGCACATAGATCATTTTCAAGATAAACCATAAGTTGGGGCATAGGCAAAATATCTTCAAATTCATAAAGATAGAAATCATTTCAAGCATCTTCTCAGATCACAGTGGTATAAAACTGGAAATCAACAACAAAAACAATACAAAGAAATCAAATACATGAAGACTAAACAGCATGCTATTGTACAATGACTGGGTTACCAGAAAGATCAAGAAATAAATAATATCATCATGGCAACAAATGACAATGAAAACACAACCCAAAATTTATGGGACACAGTGAAAGCAGTCTTGAAAGGGAAGTTTATAACTCTATAAGCCTACTGCAAAACGGAAGAAACAATGGTAATAAATGACCTAATCCTAAAACTCAAAGAGTTAGAGAGAGAGCAACAAGAAAAGCCCAATGTAAGCATAACGAGGAAAATAATAAAGATCATAGTGGAGATAAACGACATAGAGACTAAAGAAACAATACAAAAGTTCAACAAAACCAAGAGCTGGTTCTATGAAAGGATAAACACAATTGATGGACCTCTAGCCAGTCTCACCACGAAGCAAAGAAAGAGGACTCAAATAAACAAAATCAGAAATGAAAGAGCTGAAATAGCAACAGACCCCACCAAAATACAAAGGATTGTTAAAAAATACTATGAACAACTCTATTTCAACACACTGGACAACCTAGATAAAATAGACATATTCCTAGAAAAAATATAACCTTCCAAATATCAATCAGGAAGAATCTAAACATCTCAATAGACCAAAATTATAGAAGAAATTGAAACAGTCATCAAAAAGCTTCCAGCAAACAAAAGCCTGGGACCAGATGGCTTCACAGGGAATTTTACCAAACATTCAAGAAAGTAGTAAAACCTATGCTTCTCAGACTATTCCAAAAAATTTAAGAAGAAGGATCACTCCCAATCTCCTTCTATGTAGCCAGCATCACCCTAATACCAAAACCAGATAAAGATAGCACAATGAAACAGGCCAATATCCCTCATTATCATAGATGCAAATAGGATCCAGCAGTACATTGGAAAGATCACACACCATGACCAAATAGGATTTATCCCAGGAATGCAAGGATGGTACAATGTCCATAAATAAATAAATGTGATACATCACATAAACAAATTGAGAAATAAAAATTATATAGTTATATAAACTGATGCAGAAAATGCATCAAACAGATTGTCAAATTACAGCGGGAAGTTTAGGGAAAGGTGGGGGTAGATAAGAGATCAATGGAAGGACTTGTATGCGTGCATATAAGCCTAACTGATGGATGCAAGACACTGGTGGGTAAGGGCATGTATGGGAATGGGCTTGGGGGAAAAAAGGAGGTTTTTACACATGTAATATGTTAATAAAATGGAAAGAAAAGAATATTTTTGTCAAATGTTTCTTCAACATCTATAATGATTATCATATTTTGGTCTTCTAAATAATATGTTATATACATTATTTCATATATTTTGAACTAACCTTGCTTTACTGAGAAATCTAACTTCAACATGGTGTATAATTGTGAGTTTATTTTTAATTTTTGCTGGATTCAACTTGTTAGTTTTTGGTTGGATAATTTCACATTTATATTATGTCTTTACCTGGTTTTGAGAGTGAGATGATCTTGGCTTCATTGAATGCTTTGAGAAATTATTCACTCCTATATTTTTTTAGAAGAGTTGGTGAGCATTTGGTATTAAATCTGTTTTGAACAGTTGTTAGAATTCAATGGTAAAGTGACCTAGGCTTCAACTTTTTTATTTTTTAAATATATTTTATTGATTTTTTTTATAGAGAGGAAGAGAGAGGGGTAGCTAGAAACATTGATAAGAGAGAAACAGCTGCCTCCTGCACACATTCTATTGAGCATGTGGCTGCAACCAAGGTATATGCCCCTGCCTGAAATTGAACCCGGGATCCTTCAATTCACAGGCCTACACTCTATCCATTGAGCCAAACTGGTCTTGTTTGTTTTCTTTAAATTACATTTTTATTATTATTTATTAATTTATGAATTTATTTTATTTCTTTATTTTATTACTTAAAGTATTACAAATAGCAGTACATATGTTTCCTTTTTTTCCCCATATTGACCTACCTCTGCCTTCCCTACCCCCCTGTACATGCCCTCACCTGCCCCCCACCCGTGTCTTGTATTCATTGTTTATGCTTACGTACATGAATACAAAACTTTCAGTTGATCTCTTACAGGCCCCTCCACAACCTCCCATGCCTTCCCACTGTAGTATGACAATCTGTTCATTGCTTTTTTGCCTCTGTATCTGCACCCCCCCACCACCGCCTCGATTCTTTTCTTTAAAAACATCTTGCCTCTGGAGGCTAGAAATAAACTTACAAGAACAAAAAATGTTTGAGTTCCAATTTCAACGTCCAATAGTAATGAGTCCCAGTTTCAATGTCAAAGCATTCCTTATGCGTACATGTCAGCAATGGTATCTGTATAGGGGACAAATGGTGGCAATGCAAGTTCGACCCTCTCTGGTTTGGTCCTAGGCATCCTGTAGCAACACACAGCTGCAAGGCATCGTCAACGTCTTCCATCTCTGGACTATTTCTCCTCTTGTCTTTGTGGTTGTAGCACACCTGTCAATGACTCTCTGTTGCAGGAATCTTCTTGGTCTTGGAGTTACTTTTATAAGTTTTTTCAGATTTTTATTTTAGTCAATTGGAGTGGAATATTAAAATTTCTAGTGACTATTATTTTCCCTTAAGTCCTATCAGTTTTTGCTTTGTGTATATTGATTTATTATTTTAAGCATATACATGATTATAATTGTATCTTCGGATAGATTGACTCTTATCATTATACAGCTAGTAGCCCTGCACCTGAATCCGTGTGCCAGTGATTCTCTATGGGGCCTGGCTTCTCCGTGCCTGCTTTCCAGAGGCCCATCTGTGCATGGAACACTTGCCCCCCCTGGAACTAGAGGACTCTGGCAAGGCTGAGAGAACTGGGCCCGCCGCCATATTGGTGACATAGTGATGGTTAATTTGCATATTACCTTTTTATTACATAGGATGTCCTTATTTATCTCTAGTTTCAATTTTGGTCTTTGAGTCTATTTTGTCTGATTATAATGTATCAGCTGTAGTCGTTGGTATGGTATATTTATTTCCTATTTGTCTTTAAATCTACAGTATATTACTTGTAGACAGCAGTTAGTTCATGTTTTTTGAACTCTTCTGCCAAGCCACTTATTTATTTCTGTTTTTTCAGTGTTAAATCCACTTAGGTTTAATGGAATTAGTGATAAGGTGAGATTTAAATGAGGCATTCTTTCTATTGTTTCTACATAGGTTATGTCTTTTTGAATGGTTATTCCCTTTGTTACTACTTTTTTTGTCAAATGAATATTTTCTAAGATATTATTTTAATTATTCTTTATTTACTTTATCACATATTTTTAGTTATTTTTTAGGGGTTATGATTAATGTCTTAACTAAAGCAATCTAGTTTTTATGAAGGCAAACTAATTTTATATACTGTATATAACTGCAGCAATGTAGCTCCTTCCTCCCTTCTTTTCTCCTATTTTGATATAAATGAAAAGTTTTATGTTATGTAAGTCCAACAATTATTTATAATTATTTAATTATTTATTTATAAAGTCTACATGCATTTACTTTAACTAGTGCTGTTTATTTCTTCCCTTGCAGTTATTATCTAGTGACTTTTTCCAAATGACTCACTAATGATGAAATGTCTCACTTTGTGTCTATCTAGGTATGTCTTCATTTCTTATTCTACTTTGAAAGGTAGTTTTGCTGAATACAGAATTATTGGATGACATTTTTTTCCAGCACTTTGAATATATCATCCCACTAACATCTGGTATCCATTATCTGATGGTGAGTCAGCTATTAATTTTACAGAGAATCTCACATCTATGATGCATTGCTTTTCTCCTACTGCTTTCAGTATCCATTTTTGTCTTTGACTTTCATCAATTGCACCAAGATGTGTATACATGTGTGTCTCTCTAGTTTACCCTTTTTGGAGTTAATTGAGCTTCTTTTATGGATAAATGTTTTTCATCAAATCAGGAGTTTCATTTACCATTATTTATTTAAATACTCTAGCCCTAGCTGGTTTGGCTCAGTGGATAGTTTCTGCCTGTGGAACAAAGGGTCCCAGGTTTTATTCTGGTCAAGGGCATGTACCTTGATTACAGGATCTTACTTGGCCTTGGGTCCTGATCAGAATGTGTGCAGGGGACAACATATTGATGTGTTTGTCTCACATCAATGTTTCTCTCTGTCTTTCCCTCTCTCTTCCACTTCCTCTAAAATCAATGGAAAAATAGCCTCAGGTGAGGATTAAAAAATAAAAATAAAATAAATATTCTATTTGGCCCTTTCTTACTCCTATTTTGAGACTCCAATTAAGCCTATGCTAGTATGTTCACTGGTATGTCATAGGAACCTAACACTCTATTTCTTTTTTGTCATTCTTTTTTTCTTTCAATTTTTTAGATTGGATAACCTCAATTGACTTATCTCAAAGTTCACTTTTTCATTCTCTTGGTATCGATTTCAATCTACTGTTTATCCCTTCTAAAATTTCAGTTATTGGACTTTTAAACTACAGAAGTGTACATACTGACAATTATCTCAGATGGAACTTTATGGGGCATTCTAAACCATTATGCTACTTCCAGGGGCTGTTGGAATGTGCGTTTTCACAGTCACTAGCCAGGCTATGGTTCTTGAATACTACAGTACAGTGGGAATAAAGAAATGGGCATAGGGTCTGTTGTAACTCTTGAAATCTTACTTTTCTTAGAGAAAAGTTTTCTTGAATAATGTATCCTCCAGTTGTTTCAAACATTTGGCTAATTTATAGTTTTGAAAAAAAAAAGTTGATTTTGCCAGGTGTCACAGTAAGTATCCATTAATTGTGACCCTCTGGGAAGATCATGGCTGCTACAAAGAGGCAAGAAAAAGGAGTTTATTTTGTCTTTAATATCTATAATCATTAATACTATCCCGAATGCCAACATGAAGATTCTGGAACATGGTGATTCGTCTTATTTAAACAAGATAACTGTTTATGCTCCCCTTTGCCCTTATTTTTATCCCTGTGAGAAGAATCAGATATCCTATATGTAACAGGATCTGCTGTAGGTGAGGATCACAAAAATTAAATTTGGCATTATAGACAAGATACAGACAGCCATCCCTCCTCTCCTTGCAAGAGTCTCTTTAGAATATAATGGGAATAATCCTGAACCCGTACACTTTGGTATCTAAATAAATGATTCTAGGGAATATACAGCCTTATAATTCAAGGATTGCCTCCACATTTCAGGGAGGTTATTGGGTCAAAACAGCATAAGAAGGTCAGTGCAGCACATACAAGTGCTGCATCCATATTCTGTCCATTTCCAAGTGACAGTCCCATTTCTTTGCCTAAAAGATTTTGTTTGCTCATTTGTTTGTTTTGTGCAGGAGGTGGAAGTCACTTGAAACAGTAACAGGTTTGTATATCAGGATAATTAATACTTCTTAAGAGCACAATTATGCTATAATTAAATCAGAATTAAAAAACAGCTCTTCTGCCTCTTCTGCTACATCATTTCTAAGAATTATTCTGTGGAAATACATTATCTGAACTGAAAGCATTTTCAGAGTGACCTCCAGGTGACTTATCCCCTGGGGTTTTGTGGTGATGGTTAACAGAATGAGCTCTTTTATTTTAGAGTAATATTGTGGGCTGCTAAAAGGACACCAGGTGTTAGGCCCTTGGGGTCAGACCAGACCTGGATTCAGCAACCACAGTACTTGAGATCTGGCTAGGAAAGGATTCAGAGCCAATACTCAAATTATAAGAGATCATTTATTTATAAAATCATGGAGGTACAAGAAGTAATTTGTAGAAGAAATGGGTTAAGGAAATTAAGTTATGGAAGCAAAATAAGAACCCTTGGGGGTGGGAGTAAGTAAAGTAATGGTAATGAGCCTGGGGGGGAAGGGAAAAGGAAAGGGAGAAGGAGGCAAGGCATGCTTCTGGGAGGGAGAGTGCCCTGGGTCATCCTTCCTAAGGCTTTTAAGGGTGGAGATTTTAGGGAAGGTCCCAGATGAAGTTCTCAGTAGAATATTTGGCAGTTTTCCAGATATGTCCTTTCAGGGTCTAGGTCTCCACTGATTAACTGGTTGGCCCCGAGAAGGGGGTTGTTAATCATTGCTGGTCCTGAGGTCAGCCATGTTATTGCTTGTCTACTTTTGCTGCTTTTCGGGGCCTGGAGCTGAAATACAACTGAGTCCTAGATATTATTTCTAGGGAGGAATAGTCAGGGGGCTCAAACCTTATAACCAGCAATATGTTAGGGGAGAAAAGATCATCCAGGGAAGAGGTCCCTCCCTATAATTGATTATTTCTTGCTAGACATCCAGGGCTTTCCACCTTGGTGACCTTCTGTACCTGTCCCATCATCCTTGCTTTTCACATATCATTGGACTACCACAATAAGGTTGCTAAATATGATATGACATATGTAACCTTACAAAAAAAAAGATAGACAACAATCAAAAGGCTGATGTTAGATCCACAAATGAAAAAAAAATTTCAGACCTGAGATACATCTCAAACCCTGAGCACACAGACTGAAGTAAAGGCTAGATCCCTTTGGCAAAGAAACTTGTAAAATCACTTATTGTAAAATCTCCTAAGGAATCTGCTACAATTTCATGGAATAACTATAAACTCTACTAAAATAATAAACAAGAGAAAAAAGAAATACACTAAAAGAAAAAGAATATACAAATTTATTTCATATGTTGTTAGATGCTGGTGCTTAATTGATTTTGATATCATAAGAACAGAAATATCACTATTTCTTCATTTCCAAGAATGCATGTTTAGGATGATGTACTAAACTGAAGCATAGTAATCCCTCCTTTGGAAAACTGCTGTTTGAACTACTCTGTTATTCTTAGTTTCTTATTCTGAAGATCAACTCTGTTATTTTTAGACTGTAAAATAACTTTCTTTTTTGCTTGAATAGAAAATATAAACTTAATTGTCTGACCTTGCAAGCTAGCCATCTAACTGATATGCTGATATTGATGCCAGGTGCCTATATAAATATGATATACAAGGTTACAGGTGTCTATATATATATGATATGACACTCAAGGTTGTAAGTTATAAAACTATGACAGCTATTTACTAGATATGATATGTACTCATTAATAACTTACACAAAGAACTAGAAGGATATAAAAAGGAAATATGCTCTCATGTATTTGTTCAGAATTTGACAGTGGTAATCTGCTCTGAACCTGCACACAATGAAGATGACTCCTAACTAATTGGTTCATTAAGGCATCTTGTCCAGCTCACTGATTTGCAATACAACAAAACAAATGGCAGACTGTCTACTATGGAGTCTCTTATGGTTACTAGAAGTCTGTGTTATGAAAGGCCAAATAAAAGCTCCAGAAACTGCCCCTGTTTCAGGCTAAGATGGTAAATCAGAAGCAGTACTGGATTCCAGGATACTTTACGAAGAATAATGATCAATCCCAGTTTAATTCACCTGTTTTTCTCCAGGAGAAACAGCAAATGAGTTATAGCAAATGATGGGCTCTTAAGTGGTAGCGCTAGTTGTAGTTGCTATGCTGCATGTGGTACCTTTACTAGAACTGATCAGCACAACCTCTTATTTATATATCATGGTTATTGATCAGGGAAATACTGTAATTGTCTTTAGAAAGGGAAATAAAAAGGGAAATAAAAAGTATTCTCTCAACATGGATTTATTAATTTTTAGAATTTGTCTTTGTTTTCTATTTTATTAATTTACTAGAGGCCCAGTGCATGGATTCTGCCTGCCCTGCTCCCTCTTGCAATCCAAGACTCCTTGGGGGATGGCAAAGAGCCAGTTTCAGCTAAATCCTTGCAGGCCAGGCCAAGGGATCCCTGCAAGCCAGGCTGAGTATCCATATAAGATATTTGGTTAATCTCTTCCCACCCTCCTTTCTACCTTTTCCCATGTGATATTTATCAGTCTGTTCCACATTTCCATGCCTGTGCATTGAGCATCTGCCCTCTTGTGATCATTGTGGGTCATAGCTACTAGCTGGTCAGTCAATTGGCTCATCGCTTAGGCTTCTATATCTAGAGAAGATAACATTATTTTCCTCTACTTTCTTTGGGTTAAATTTCTTTCAAATTTCTAACATTAAATGGCTAATGAGCACATTGATTTCTATGCTCTCTTCCTAAAATATGCATTAAGTCCAATCACAACTACACAACGTTCCATTATGTATGGATTTCTATTAATACACAGTTAAATTATTTTGTTTTCCACATGATTTATAAAGCCTAATATCCAAATATTTGGCAATTTCTCATTACCTTTTTGTTGTTGTTGTTGTTGTTGTGTTTTAATCCTCAATCAAGGATATTTTCCCATTTATTTTTAGAGAGAATAGAAAGGAGGGAAAAACAGAGAGTAATACCAATGTGAAAAAAACACACACATTGATTGGTTGCTTCCTACATGAGCTCTGACCAGAGCCTGGGCCAGGAGGAGCCTGCAACCAAGGTATTTGCCCTTAACCTGAATCAGATCTGGGACCCTTCAGTACATAAGCTGAGGCTCTATCGACTGAGCCTAACCTACTAGGGCCCCATTAACTTTTTATTGTTGATATTATTGATCTGTAGCTTAATTTCACCATGGTTGTATTATATATGTCATATAATTTCATTTCCTACAAATTTATTGAGATATAAGTTAGAAATTAACATATTTATTTCAGTAAGTGCTTCATAGATACTTGAA
>PVJN01038373.1:0-20395 GCA_004026805.1 Lasiurus borealis
TATGCAAATCAATTGAATGGCTGAACAGCTGAATGACCAGCCAGATGACCAAGCTATGACATACACTGGCACCAGGCCAGCCAAGGTGGGTGCAATGCAATTGGTCGGGTGGGCCCACCATTACCCCATGATTGCCCACAGAGGGAGGACCAAACCCCTGGTCAGCAAAGTGATCAATAGGGGGGCTCCATAATCTATCACCCCACAGAGGGAGACTCAGATTACCTGGCCAGCAGTGCTGCAGGGCCTCCCCCTGTGAGGCAATTGATTGTGAGGATGCAGGTCGGGCTGAGGGACATACACACCCTGAGTACACAAATTTTGTGCACTGGGCCTCGAGTGTTTAATAAGCCTGACAGACAATTCAGATGCATCTGCATGCCCGACAGCCAAGACCCAGGACAGGGTTGGAGTGGGATTGGCAGTCAGGTCTGAATACAATAGGGTCTTTCTCAACTAGGGGTGATTGTGCCCCTGCACAGACAGTTGGTGACATTTTTGGTTGTCATAACTCGGGGATGGGCATCCTCACATCTAGTTGGTAGAGGCCAGGGATGCTGCTAAACATACATGCACAGGACAGTCCCTCAGCAAAGAGTTAGGCAGCCCCACATGTCAGTAGTGCCTCAGATGAGAAACCCTAGTGTTCAATGTTATGCTGTCTCCTAAAAAGACACTTAAAAGGAAGTAAGGGAAGGGAGAGAGAAAAACAGAGGGAGAAGGGAAGGAGAAAAAGGAAAATCTTGAGAGAAGGCAGGGGAGGAAAGGGGGAAGGGTAAGAGAGGGAAGGAGAAAGGAAAAAAGAAGGTAGGGAATTAAATGAATGATTTGGAGTACAGTCAGTGGGAAAGGGAACTGTTCAGTACTTGAATATTAGGAAACTGATTATCAAAATGGCCATTTTTAAATCATTGTGCCAAAGCCGGGGAGTTCCACAGAATGGAAACTAAGTAAGTTCTCAGTATACCATACTTAGTGGGACTTTTGGACGTGAAATGTACTTACAAAATAATGTGGCATTTCAAAAGCATGTTGTCCCCTGATAAGCAGGGTCCGGAACCAGAAAGAAAATGTCTGTATGGACATTACCAGGCGGTAATAGCAGAGGAATGTGATTTATACCTTGCAGCTGCTCTACTTATTTCAGCATATTAACCTCTAGACGTTTGTCACCTTACCAAATGCTTTTCATATTTTCTTTCCCAGCCTGAGCTAGAGCTGGGCTGTTTTTCCTCTCTTCTCTCTGACTGCTTCCTGCTTCCTCTCCCACTTCCCAGCCTTTCTTCCCTTTCTCAGTGCTTCTCCATGCCTATTTACTATCTTTCATTGTTGCTCATTTCTTTCTTCTCTCACTCTCACGTCTTTTTTCCTACCTGCCTCCTGTCAATCTTTCCCCCCTACCTTTCCTTTCTCTCATTGCTTTTTCTCATTATTTCCTTTGTTCTTCTCATCTTCTCCCTAATTTCTTAACCTTTCTATTACATTTTTCTTCCACTTTCTCTAAATCATTCTTACTTTTATCCTTTTCTTAATCCCTTACCCTTTCCCCCTTTTTTTCTGTTTCCCTAATTTCTCTCCCTTTCCTCTTCTTGCACCCTCCACTGTCCAGTCTTTTCCCAATGCCCTTCTCTTGCTTGTTCCATCCACTTCATGTTTCTCTGTCTTGGTTAAGCCTTAGCCAGCACTTCATCTAAGAAAAAGGCTCTTTTTCAGAACTGTGCCTCTCCCCAGTTCCCCGAAGGTATGAGGATGCCTCCTTTTGGAAAGGGAGCATTGTCCCTGGAGGCAGCAGGGGTGCTCCCAAATGTGAAGGAATAAAAAGACAGGAGATTATCCCTCTGCTGCTTGGGGACATTAAGGCCTCAGTCTCTGACGGCAGTGGACAAAATCATGACTCCCAAAGGCATCTAGTCCTCATCTCTGGAACAAGTACAGGTTACCTGATAAAGAAAAAAGGTCTTTGAAGATGTGATTAAGTTAAGGGCTTGGAGATAGGGAGATTATCCTGATAAGCCCTGAATCCAATCACAGATGTCCTTATAAGAGGGGGACAGAGAAAGATTTGACACAAACAGAGAGGAGAAGAACAAGGAGATTGAGTGAGAAATTGGAGTGATGTGGCTACAAACCCAGGAATGCTGGCAACCACCAGAAGCTGGAATAGGCAAGGAAATTTCTACTCTAGAGTCTCTAGAAGGAGTATGCTCTGCTGACACCTTGGTATAGACCCAGTGGTGCTGATCTCGAACTTCCACAACTGTTTGAAACCACCTTGGCTATTTGTTCCAGCAGACACAGGCAACAAATATGTTGCCCTTGAGTCTTTAGCCATCCAAAATATTAAGGTCTGAATTTTTAGACTTTCTTTTTATATTAGTCTGTGACTCCCTCCTTAACTGATGAATTGATAGGGACCTGTGTTCAGATCCTAGAAGACATTATTTTCTTTTTTAGACTTGTGGGGACTTGGCATATTTTGGTGTCTATAGGCTATGAGTTACTTGTAAAGCTATCGAATATAGCAAATATCTAAAGCTACCTATTTTCTACCAGTTTATACATATCCATCCTTTTTTTTTCCCCCTCCTCTGGTCTACTGGGATACAGATAACAGAACTCTGACTCCAACAGTCCTAGCTTATAGCTCATCTGCCTGTCTGACAGCCAGGGGGGTCTGCACAGTTCTTACTCCTCTCTAAGCCTTACATACATACACACACACACACACATTCCAAGCAACCAAAATGACCAGAACGATGTGCATTGTGGCTGGCCAACCAGTCCAATGGGGGCAGGGCTGACTGACCAACCTTCCACATACCCTGACCTCCCAGCCCCAATAAGGGCAAGCCAGTTGGATCCCACCCGTGCACAAATTCATGCACCAGGACTTCTGTTAGCTATACAGTAGGGATAATAGCTTCTTTTTAGGTATTTGAGTCAAAGAAATCAGTAAACAGAATGTGAGCAATATGACATGGGGGACCCATATATCCTAAATAATAAAGAGCTAATATGTAAATGGCATCATGCCCTCGTGCCATCACTCCATAATGACTCAGACACTCAACACTGGAGACAGAGGAATGAGGACCAGCCAGGCACAAATGAGCTCATGAGAGAGGAATGGGGACCAGCCAGGCTGTAGCCCAGGAGAGAGACAAGGTGCCCATCCTGTGGTCCTGGACACCAGCGGCTGCACCTGTACCTGTGGCCTAGGAGAAGGACAAGCTTCCTGCCCCTCAGTCCTGGGTGCCAGCACTTGCACCTGTAGCCAAGGAGAGGGACAAGCTGCCCACCCCGTAGTCCTGGGCACTTGCGACTATGCCTACACCTGTGACCCAGGAAAGGGACAACCTGCCCACCCCACAGTCCCAGGCACCTTGGCTGCAGCATGGGCAAAGCTGGCCTGGGTCCTGGGTGCCTGCAGCCAGCTAGAGGGAGGGAAGCTCAGGTCCTGAGTGCCTGTGACTGGCCAGAGGAGGGAATCCTGGGTCCCAGTGCGGGGTGAGGCAAAGGCTGTTAAGGATGATCAGGCCAGTAGGGAAGCAATTAGGAGTGATCAGGCAGGCAGGCAGAGGTAGTTAGGGGCAATCAGGCAGGCAGGCAAAGGGGTTAGGGACTATCAGGCAGGCAAGCAGTTAGGAGCCAGCAGTCCCAGATTATAAGGGGCAGTCAGACATCTCCTGAGGGCTCCTGGATTGGAGAGGGTGCAGGCCGGGCTGAGGGGACCTTCCTGTGCACCAGTTTCATGCATCAGGCCTCTAGTCTTAAACAAGTGACTTGATACCAATGACACACAGCATATGGAGAGCATCAAACAGCATATATCTAGCAAATAAATAAAAAGAAATATATCTAGCAAATATATCAAAGAAATAAAAAAATAACAGTTTAGACACAGGCAGGCCACTTACTAGTCCTCTAAATTTGGGCTAGGTATTTATCCTTTGAGTCCTTTCCTTTATCTGTAAGATGAGGACAATACTGTTTAGTATATTGGTTAATTATTTAAGGGTTAATTAAGATGTTTGGGAGTGCTCATGACAGTATCTGGCATATAGTGTGTGTTATTGTTATAAATATTCTTAATAATCATATTGTGTTCATTGTGTTACCTGTAATTTCCTGGGAGAATCACTTAAATTCTTAGGTACCTATCTCTCCTCACTGGGTAATTGTAATGGAATCACATGTGTGACAGTGTCTGGCATTGTGGCCACAGCGTCATAGGCATCCTAATAGTTCCGTCATCCTCAGACTGTGGAGTATACTGTGCTCCTCTCTGCTTCATGGACAAAAGAAACTCAAGGGGTAAACCTGATTTAGGTGATTTCTCTTTACTGATGTGTTTTAGCCAGCTGGCTTCAACTTTATGAAAGTCCAACTGACATTATTTAAAATCTGTACTGTAAGAAGGGAGAGACTTCATTTTACCAGACGATTCTTCATTTAGCCAAAGTGCTCAAGGATTTCTTTAAACATGCAACTCCCTACTTCCGTGTAAAATATGATTCAAAAGAGGACATTTTCATTAACTCAACTTGTTAGGTCCCCTTTTATCGCATAAAGGACACCTGTGTGGGTCAGGAGTGCTCTGTTCTTTGTGTGCTGGCTTCAGCATTCAGTCTGCCCCTCCGGCACCCTGGGTCCATGTCAGTGCGTCCAACTCAGACTGAAAGCCCACTGGGTCATTGCTTTCTGACTGACATCTATGGATGCTTTCCGTTGGGAGCAGCCACATGGGACATGTTGTTAGGCCTTGCTGTCAGATGACTGACTTGAGCACCTGCTGGCCTTGGAGTTTTCAAAGGGAAAGCAGAAACTGACACAGCCCCTTCTCCCAGACCCTGTTCAGTTCCGCTCTGTCTGGTTCCAAGTCCAGAATCCATCTCTCCCTTCTGCCACCCCTAGCTCAAGGTTGAAGGTGGGAGGTGGGGGTCAGAAGACTGGGAAATTAGTTGGCATATGTAATGCATTCCGGACCCAGTGTGAGGCCACCCAGACCTCTGCTTTGGAGACTGAGATAACAGACCTGTGTCAAGGCAGAGGAGCAAGAAAAAGAATCAGAACCAAGACTCTGGAAGACCAGGCAGAGACCAGAAGTAACACTTCACGTGGCTGAGTGACTCAGGTTTCTGAAAGGCTCTCTCACTTACACTTTTCATGCATTCTTCCCAGCACCCCAGAGAGTCAGTAATCATACATATTATTTTTCATGTAATATACATAAGTATGTGTATAGGAATGCATAGTTACACAAATACTTATACATCTTCCAGATGCAGAAATTGAGGCCAAGTGCCCCGGTCAGAGCTGGCTGGTGGCAGAGCTGAGCTTTAAATGCAGCTCTGACTCAGGGCAGGCCAGGGCTGGGGACACTGTGCCACTTGCCATCAGAAGTGCTTGGTTTACCTGAAAGTCCCTGGAATCAATTCAAGGACAAATGTAGGTGGGGCTCCCTGGGGCACACAGTAGAAATTCTTCATTTAGAAACATAGAGAAAGTAGTTTCTTTCCTGGATATCTTATTAATAATGGCTGAGGGTCTTTGCACAAAGGAGGAAACCACTGAGGT
Source organism: Lasiurus borealis (assembly GCA_004026805.1). Lineage (NCBI taxonomy): Eukaryota > Metazoa > Chordata > Mammalia > Chiroptera > Vespertilionidae > Lasiurus > Lasiurus borealis. Next base: position 5,578 of record PVJN01038373.1, read on the forward strand.
GTGATAAGGGCACCCTGGGCAGCTGCCACTGGCTTGGACAACCCTCAGGGCAGAGGGAGCCAGGCTGCTGGGCTTCACCTCAGTTCTGCCACTAACCAGCTCTGCAAGTCACTTTGCCTCTCTCTACCTCAGTGTCCTCCACCGCTTAATGGGGGCAATGATGGTACTATCTGCATAGAACTGTGAGGATGACTAAGCCAAATAACATGTATAAAGTTCTAAGAACAGTGCCTGCGTCACATGAACACTGGATAAATGTTACTACCATTTTTCTCATCCCCGCTGTCTTGGCCCTGCAGCTGGTCAACTCTTCCTAGCGACAAGTTCCCTTCACGAATAGTTTCAATTTGGACTGGTCTGGTTTCTAAGGTAAGCAGCCTTCTCATAGCCTGCACAGGACCTGCTCAGGAGTACAGGCCTGGCAGCATTGGGGTGCCCCAAGGAACAGGCATCCACACCCCACAGGATCTGGCTCTCATCGAACCAGACAAGCAGCATGGCTAAGGTGGTGGCTCTCAAACTGAAGTGCACAGACTTCCAGGCCCCACCACCCGGCTTCTGATCCAGCAGGGCCAGTGGGGCCTGAGAACCTGCATCTCCAGCAGGTGCCCTCATGCGGTCCCCATGCACCAAGGGGAGGAGGAGAATCCTGGAGCCTGTCAGCTTCCTCTTAGCCTCGTGCCTCTGCTTAACCTCGTGCCTCTGCTTAACCTCGGAGCTCCTGTTTCTGCATCCGTGAAAGAGCAGAACATTCTGACAAGAGTTCTTGTGAGAATTGGATGAGATCATTCTTAAAAATGTTTACATAGTGCCTGGAGCAGAGTGAACATCCCAGACATCCTCACTCTCCTGCTCTGTCACTGCATCTCACAGGGAGTGTCAGGAGGACACAGGTGGCAGAGGCCTGCCTCAGAGGGTGCTTCGCAAAGGCCCCTCTAAAAATGGACGTTCATTTGATTCCCGAAGAGCCCAAAGTCAGCACAGTCACACACCACCATCATTCACTCCCATTTTTTCTTTTCTAACAGTTACACTTCTGCCCACTGACAATAAAATCTACATCACAGCCTCCTCAGCCACAAATAAGCCATTTGTTATAAAGAATCTGGTTTCCAGATGGGGAAACTGAGACTCTTGTCAGAATAGAGTCAGCTTCAGCATCCCTGAATGCATGTCCCCACTTTCCTTTATGACCTCATTGCAGTGTATAACAATATAGATATATTATAGGATAGGATTCACCTATTTCATTGCACAACTCAACGGTTTTTAGTCAAGCTGCCCAATTGTGTGACCATCACCAAAAATCAGTTTCAGAACATTTTCATCACCCTAATAAGATCTCCAGTGTCCATGACCTTTTGACCTGTCCAGGATGATACAGGGGTTGAAAGGGTCAGGGTCAGAGGGAGGCATGGCAGGCAAGACAGAAAGACAGGAGTTTCCTCAAATGCCCAAACCAGAGAAAAGCCCTGGAATGGAGTTGTTGGCCGAGAGGATGGTTGTTATTCAGCACACTTGAGGCCCATCCCTTAACACTGCAGAGCGCCTCAGGGTTGTGTGGCCAGTGGACATTGTGATTCTGCTACTATAGCAACTTCAAGGGAGCTGTCCTGAAGATAAACCAACAAACAAAGCTCCATCCTTATGAGTAGCCTCGTTCCAGCCCAAATGCCCAGACAGATGGCTGTGGTCAGGAGGGCTTCTGTGTGCCTGGCCCTGTAGGAGCAATGTCTCAAGATCCATGGCTAGATAAAAATACTGGAAAAAAAAGCAATGTCTCAAAGATCCACGGCTAGATAAAAATACTGAACAGAACATAAATTGCAATATCCCTTTGATTCCTCAGGTCACAGGCACTCAGCTGCATGCCAGTTACATCAGTTGATTAATAATATAATAATAGCTACAGTTTAGAAATTAATTTGTGGCAATACGTTATGCTCAGAAACCTATGTCCCATGTATTATGATATCATTTAATTCTCACAACAACTCCTTGAGGCAGGGATAATTATTTGTTCCTATTTTTTTTTTCCATGAGAAAATTAAAATTCAGAGATGTTAAGAGATTTGCCCCAGTACACACAGTAAATCAGTGACAGCATCTGAATTTAAAACTGCATCTGTTTGGTTCCAAAGCCTGTCTTCTCCCCAAGGAACACTAGTGACAAGATAGTGACAGGGATGCAGGGGGAGTCTGTCCTTGTTCACTGAAGCCATGGGAATCCCATCAAAGTAGGGCCAGGTTTGTCTCTGCTCACCACTAAGGCCCCAGTGCCTGGTGCCATTCCTGACCCCCAGAGGTGGTCAGTAAGAATCGAGCAACTTGACATTGATGAGCTTCTGTCACATGAGGTAACAAGACACTAAAATAGCCTGGTTTTGTCACTCAGAGGTCAAGTGACTAGCATGTTACTTCTTTGTGCCTCAATTTCCTTAAATGTAAAGGAGGAGGAGGAGAAGGAGGAGGAGGAGGAAAGCAGCATCAATGTCTGAGGGATGCTCTGAGGGTTGAAGTGCTGAACATTTTGCCTCACTGTCTGCACTCAAGTGACTGCTAACTTACAAATATTGTTAGTTATATTCTGCAGAAATGAGACTTCACCTCACAAGCTGAATATCTTAGCAAAGGGCCACAAGTAAAATATGGTCAGCGTGACCCATGGGTTCCCCTCTCTGTACTTCAGGGACCTCCAAGACTTTTACTTGACCTTAAAATACTTAATGAATGTTTGCTGACCGGAAAGCATGCCTGCACGCAGACTCAGAGCCAGAAGAGAAGGTGCTGGTACAAACCAGATTCCAGAGCACCCATGTCTGGGGAGTGCATGGGAAGGAAGCTCAGGTTCCAATCTGCTGGATTGAATCCCTTTTGCAAGCCCCCTTCTTCCCCACCTTAGGAATGTTCTCCTGAAGGTGAAACAAGTGGATTCTGAAAGGGAGCAGTGAATAGTTGCCCTTGTGCATTGTTATGCAAATGCTACACAAATTGGAGTATTAAATCTGGCCCTAATGATGCCATCCTGCTTTGTCTTCCAGTCTCCCTGATGCCCATCCTGAGATGCAGGGTACAGATGTTAGTTTATTACGTACACCAATAACTCACTCTGCTCCCAGCGAGGTGGGCTGTGAGCAGCCCCTGTTGCAGCCCTGACAGCAGTGGAATGCACCCTGGGAGAGATGTGTGATTTAAGCTCTTTGCAGCCCACAATTCAAGTGCTTTCTTTTATCAGGGCCCCAGCAACAGCTAATCATGTGACGAAGTGATGGCAAATCCAGAAACAACAAGATGCCACAAAGAGGCTGATTAAAAAGCTTACTTGAAATTTGGAAAACAATTTTTTAAAATGATAACATTAAAAAAAGAGAGAAAATTAGGGTGTACAAAGAAAACCAATTTAGTTCAAGCCAATCCTTCATCTTCCTCAGGATTAGAAGAAAGGTTCTGCTTCCCGCTAAATGTGGAGGTGGCTTTGCAGCCAAAACATAGAACGACCTAATTATTCCTTCAAGCTTCAACATGTATTTTATTAATCTTTCTTTCCCACTTTAACAGCCACTTCTGTGTGCAAGCAATTGTGTTCAAGTTCAGCATTGTTCACTGTCCAGTTGGACGCTTCTGAAGTAAGCCACATCCTGGGTGTTTGCTGCACAAGGGCGGCAGCATTGGCGGGGCTTAGAAACTGAAGTGTGCATCATCCTTCCCAAGATAACCTGTCTAGCATATCCCAGCCAATGTACTCAAGACAGAACAGTGTGGTGTCTTTAGAGATCCCTTGAGGAAAAGAGACAGCTGGGGGAGGAATAAAAGTAGTGAGGATCTGGGAAGTGCTCCTTCTTAACAGTGGATCCAAAAGAGAAAGAATAAAATAGACTGTACAATAAAATACCAGTTATATGGATACTGGGCATTTAAACTTAAGGTTTAGCCTGGCTGGTGGTGTGGCTATGTGTTTAAGCATCAACTCATGTATCATGAGGTTGCCAGTTCGATTCCTAGTCAGGGCACATGCTGGGTTAGGGACTCCTTCTCCAGTGAGGAGCATCCAGGAAGCAGCTGATCAATGTTTCTCTCACATCATTGTTTCTATCTCTTGGACCCACTCTCTCAAATTTAAAAATGAAAATAAAAAAATAAAGTTCAAGTTTATGTTTCTATTTTGGAGGACATAATCTATTCTTTAATATATCTGTCCATCCATTTTTGTGTGTCTAAGAATAACTATATTACTTTATTATTATATTACCTACATAATAGGTATTGAGTACTTATTGTGTGTCAAATACTATGCATGGGACTTAAGCATCTGACCTACAAAAATCCTTTTCCTCAGGAGAGGGGAAAAGAGAAAAAGACCCACTATGTACAGAGTGCCTCCCATGTTTCAGAAACTGCAGAGAGCTCTCAGTGACCTTTACACCCTGACAGACAGATATGATCTCCATTTGTAGATAAGAAATTGGAAACTCCAAAATCTGACTTACCCAAGATCACACAGCTATGAAACAGTGGATTTGAACCCAGACCTGCCACACTTCTAACTCAGGGTTCTTTCCAACTCCAGATTACAAAATTTTAGGATTTAGGGATTATCTATATATACAAAACCCTAATACGAAAATAAGCCAAAGGGTGGAACAACCAAACAACCAGTCACTATGACATTTGCTGACCACCAGGGGGCACACACAAAGCATGGAGGACATCAGCCACTGTGGGATGGTGGAGCAGGTGAGCAGGGGTGCCAGACCAAGGCAGGGTGCTGGATGCTGTCATCAGGGCAAGCCTCTGGTAGTTACTGAAAATTCTTTGCTCCCATCCTATGGTCCCACTGCTCCTGAGGGGTGATAGGGGCTGACAGCCTTTTCTTGCACACTCTACCAGTGCCTGGCAATGGTCCTGATTGCTTGGTGCCATCAGCAGGTGCAAGCAGCAACTACTGCTGGCCCAAATTGCCCCTGAGGGCTTCTCCACCTCCCCCTGCTCCTAAGGGGCAGTCAGGGCAGCAGCCACTGCTTGCACCTGCTAATGGTGCCAGCCCTGCTCACGCTCATTGCTGACACTGGCCCTAATTGCTCTGTGCTGGCAGTGGGTGCAAGCAGAGCAGGCACCATCAGTGCATGGGAGTGGCAGTTGGGGGAATGGGGCTGCTGGCAGACAGGGGACCAGGGGCTGCGGGCAGAAGAGTAGAGGATGGGCCTAGACCAACCCCTGTGCCCACTGCAGCCTTGTAGCCCATAGTTCCTTTCAAGGTACCCGAATTGGTGCACTGGGCCTCTAGTGTGATAAATAATTAGAATACAAAGGGAAGGACAAAACTGCTTTAAAAACTATACTCATAGTTACCATAGATGTAGTGCTCTTTCCAGTATATTACTACTGCCTCACACTAGCCATTTAAATTGGGGGTGGTGCCGAAACCGGTTTGGCTCAGTGGAGAGAGTGTCAGCCTGCGGACTGAAAGGTCCCAGGTTCTTCCAGTCTAGGGCATGTATCCTGGTTGTGGGCACATCTCCTGTAGGGGGCATGCAGGAGGCAGCTGATCGATGTCTCTCTCTCATCGATGTTTCTAACTCTCTATCCCTCTCCCTTCCTCCCTGTAAAAAAAAAAATCAATAAAATATATTTAAAATATATTTAAAATATTAATAAAAAATAAATAAATTGGGGGTGGTTCTCAATCTACATGCTGTGGAACACTTCATAAGTGCCCAGCTGAATAATGAAAAATGTCGCAACCATCATTTTTGCTATATACTATGTACTGTCAGAGGAATGCTGAAATAGGGATATCGTGCAGGATGCAGATTTCCAGGGGCCATACATCACTAGGATTTATCCTTCCTATTTCATATGGCATGTGATCATTTACATGATACAAGGTTGTTAGGATAAAATGAGACAATGCATATGAAAACTTGATAATATAGAGTATTATAAAAACAATAAAAGGCTCTTTATCCTTTCAGAGGAAATGTTTTAAAAAATTCTTTAAAATCCTTAGTTTTTTGTACACTTGTTCTCTGCTTCCATTGATATAAATTCTCTCAGTTTAACAGTATGTTCTACTTGTCTTTGACATCATCAGAGCACACAGCATAGCACATGCTATTTCCAAGAAACTTCGTTTAGTGAATTAAGTTATAATCTCTCATACTTAATAATAATGATAGTGATGAGTGCTAGAATGGGTTGAGCACTTACTATGTGCCAGGCATCATGTTAAATGTTTTGGTATTCATTAATATTTGTAATTTCTAGGAGGTAGCTGCTGCTAGGTCCTCCATTTTCCAGATAAGATGGGAAGGTGGCTGCGCACAGCCAGGCAGGGGCAGAGCTTGGCCTGCAGCCTTGGCAGTCTGGCATGTGTCCCCAAAGCTTTACTCTGTTAACAACTGGTACCCAGAATGTGTGAACAGTCCTGGATCGTTCATCCATTCCCTCATATAATTCTCAAAACATCCCTCTAAGGCAGGCAGGATGACTCCCACCTTGGAGATGAAGATACCAAGGCTCAAGGACATATGCAGCTGCATTTTTTTATTATTATTACTGAAAGAAGTATTCTATTTTGCTTAATCGGGAAAAAATAATACATATCTGAAATATCCCAGGAACTTTCAGTTCAATTGCAGAATCTCTTGCTACAAACACAACAGAACCTTCTTCAAAGCACCACACATGCTTGGAAGAACACACACCTAAATGTATAATTTGAACACTTGTTGGTTTTACCCCCTTGTTGCAAGGGAAGAAGAATGTGGATGCACAAAAAAAAAAGAAAAAAGAAAAAAATCTCCCTGCATTTCCCAGTTTTAGTTTTGTCAAGTGCCTGCAATGTGATTTCCATGTTAATTTCCCCATATCCCATTTCAGTTTCTTTATATTCCACTTTAATTATTTGTTTAAAAATTGAGAGAGGCACAATGATTGTGTTCAAATTTAACTCCACTCAACTAACATTTACTGGTGTTTCAGCATGTCCCAGCCTGTAGAGCCCTCACAGATAGCACATGCCTCTCACAGAGGTCCCTCTTGCCCTCCCCGCCCCACACTCAGCCTGGGAAGTGGAAGCCTCAAGATTTTTCTCAACAGGGCTTTCCAGGCAAGCACCACCAACTGATGGAGTTGCCTGCCATCTGAGTGTTAAACATTTCTTCCCATTCAATCCCCAGGTGGTTGTGGCATCTCCATTTTCACATGCGGTAACCATGGTTCACAGAGGCCAGTGTCCTACCCAATGGCTAGATAGGACACTGACCATAAGTCTCTCTGCCCTCTTTCATTTAGTATAAAACTCACCAGGCTTCACTCTATGGTCTCCTGTGGGCCCACCCAGCTTGAGGCTGCTTTCCTAGTTTGTAAGGGGTAATGCAAAAGGGAGCAGGAAAATCATCTCCACTAGGTTCAACTAACCCTGGGTGGGAAGTCAATATTCTCACTTTAGCCTGGGCAGCAACCTTTGTTCTTAACATACATGAGAACGTTAGCTCTGAAAGGGGTCCAGGTGATTAGCTAGTCCAAACACCTCATTTTAAACCCAGGCCCAGCATCATCTCATTTCATCTTCACATCATTGTCCTTTGAGGCAGCCATTACCGTCCATGTTGTAGGAGGAAGCTGAGGCACAGAGTGGTTCAGTAGTTTGCCTAGGGTCGTATTGTTTAATGACATTCAAGATGCAAACTCTGATCTTCCTACCTTATAAGCCTGAATATTTAATGATTTTTTTCTAATCCCTCCCCCCCCCACTGTAGAACATAAATATTTAGATACTGAACCAAACAATTATTTATTTCTTATTTCACCTCCTTCTCCCTTCCCCTTATCCTAAAACTGTTTTTGAGCATACCCATGTATTTTTAACAAGTGCACAACTGCATGTTTATATTCTGAATTACCCTGGTTACTTCTGAGTGGGTTCAGGACTCAGATGTGGCAATTAATGTAGCTGTGGAAAAAAACAGCCCTCATGTGCAGTTCAGCACAACAAAGGTTTATTTCTCACATCACAATCTGAGGTGTGTTGGGAGGCTCTACTCCATGAGATGACCCAGAGACTCAATCTCTTCCATACTATATTTCTGCCATTCTCCCCACCCCAAATCAGGCACACCAAAAAGCAAGAAGAGATAGGGTATGGCAGATTGTGTGAGAAGGTTTAGAGCCAGGCCTGGAAGAGATGTATATTCCACATCCACTTGCCATCTAGCCAATCTCACCTCTGAGCCTCTGGGGTGTAGACCGACTAGGTGCTTACTGTTCCTCTTCCTTCGTACATTAGAAGACTGCATCCCTCAACTTTCCTTAGAGGTTGGGACCTTGAGGCTGAGTTACAGCCAATGGAACACCCCTGAATCACTTGGTGGAGGAGTTTCCCCCAACCTACTTCAGACTGGACTGTGAGAAATAAGTGTTTATTGTGTTAAGCCATTGGAATTTTAGGATTGTTATAGCAGCTTTGGCTAAATTAACCTGACTGAGATCCTATTTTCTTTACTCCAAAATCATAGTTCCCTTCCTGAAGATCAAATAACAAAATAGGTATGAAAACTCCCAAGTGATCTAAAGTAGTATGGTTACCATTATTCATTTTACCGTAGCAAAGCACTTGGGATCCCGAGCACTGAGCTTCACAGAACATTGCATTGTTATTTATTTTTTATTTATTGATTTGTTTGTTTGTTTGTTTGTTTATTTATTTATTTTACAAATTTAAGGCAAAATCCTCCACTGGTAAAAAGATTATAACTCGCTTAATTGCAATACTCAGCTGAGGTGGTCTGGAACTGAACACATGATATCTTCGAGGTAAGAAATCCTAGAGAGAGCAAGGACAGCCTCTCTGATTCATGTTGGATGGCTGTACAAGAGATTCTGGCCTTCTAGAGAGAGACACCAACATAGTGCTGGCCTGAACCACACCCTCCACAGAAGATGGTGTAGTTTTTCCTGATCTTCCTCCTTTAATAACAACAATTCTGCACAAGTGTATTGATTCCTTAATTAAGACATGAGTGATCATCCTCAGCAAAGAGTCCATCAGACAGTCAATGTCAAACACGATCAAGCTAAGACTCCTTCCTGGATGTCGGGATGGTGGTTTCTGCACACAGCTGCTCCTTGCTCCTGCCCACTGCCCCAATAGTATGTGAATAATGTTAGTAAAAGTCTGGGGTGTGCTGGAGCTGGCTTGCACCAGTTCAAGAGAGTGCACACAGGCTCATTTGTGCCTATCCTCCTTCAATGATGTCATGTTAGTTTCAAATCAGCCACTGGAGTGCCACACCACAGAAATCAACAAATGTGCAGATCATGCTTTTTCTTTTTTTCAAGAAGATTAGTAATGTAAAAATGTACCAGCACACTACTGATAATATAATTATTATTATTATTATTATTATTATTAATAGTAATAATAATAACAGGAGCTATCATTTCCTGAATGCTCACCATGTGCCAAGACTCTAGACTCAATGAAATGCTAACTATGTGTAACTTCACTTAGTCCTCATAATAGCCAGGCAAATAGATGTTACTGTGTTACTGTTGCTATTCCAATGTGGAAACTGAAGCTCAGAGAAATTAAATAATCTGCTGAGAAGCATAGAGCAAATAAGGGGAACCAGTTTTTGAACACAGCTCTGATTCAAGGCTCTCATTATTCACATCCTGGTATACTAGAGAAAAGGAGAGTTTGGGCATCAATATTAACTTAGTATTAATAAGTTTGTCTCTACTCAAGAAGGGAAAGAATAACAAAATATTTAAATACCACTGTTTTTGTATAAAGATACACAATTTTGTAGACACTCACACATTACGGATATTAATCTACTAGGGGGCACTGTTGGTTGAGTCTGCGCAGTCACGGCTGTGTTTCTTTGTGGGGGAAGGGAGGCTGATCCATGGAGTTGAGGGGTTTGCCCTGAACCAAACCCAGATGTCAGATGCCAATGTGGCTCTGAAGTCCAAGCTCTTTCAACCCCTGCTTAGTTTTAGAACTTGAAAGATCATATTTTGGTCATATCTTGTGCCCATAAACTATGATGGCTTATTTATAAATCTACTTCTGTTTATCCCATGGGAGTCTCCTGACAGCTGATTTAGAAGTCTTTCATCTTTCCACCTCAGGAGTAGAGCCGGTTGGTCCCAGGCACATGGTTAACGTTTTATAGATGTTTGTTTAATGAATGACTGAATGGATATCAATGAACTGAAATCATGAATTTGCCCAACTGAACAAGGAAGGTAGAAACATACAGTCTAGTAGGGAAAGATCAGCCCCGAAGAAAGGAAGGAACAGCAAAAAATGAGAGAGAGATGAAAGGGACATAGAAGAGGGACGTCGTGGTCACTAGAAGACAAGTTTAATTTCTTTAAGGCATTTGCCAAGGGCCTGAGCTAAGCTCAGCTTTCATAAACCTATTGTGAATTAATGCTTTTTAATTAGCAAAACTGCAGGCTCCTTTCGTTGATCTAGCCAGAGAGCCAGAGTCAGATGAGAGGGAGCAGGGAGACAGCTGGCCTGACCAGGGCCAATGGAGCCCATGGGTCCCAGACAGAGACACATGTCCCCACCATTATGCTCTAGCCCCATCCCACTGACTCTGCAGAACAACTCTCTCCTCCCCAGAGCCTGCCTTGCCTCACATCTGGTGTCTGACACCCCTGTTGTTCATATCCCCCTGGACCTTTCACCTATACCCTCTGTGACCCCCTTCTCACCTTTTCCCATTCTTGGCTCATGTTCGCACTTCCTATTTCCATTTTGTCCCCCAGACCTGATATTTAATTCTGCTTCTTGGCTCTGAAGCCTGGCTTTCCTCCTTGGTCACAATGTATCCTTCTGATTAGGTTGCCTTTGGCCTAAATCAGACCTTGTCTAGTCGAGCCCAGCGGCCAAGACGGCCCCTGACAAGCCTATCTCCAGCCAACGACCCAGGCACCACACCTTTCATGTTTTCTCCATGGAGACTGTGCTGGTCATGACATTTCTGTTCCCAACATCTGTTCTTCCCCCAGATGATGTGTCTAACTCAGTGTTCACTCCATCCCCACTGTACCTTTCAATCACCCGGGATGCTTTATAAAAATCTAATATTTGTGCTGCTGCCAATTCTCTTTTTAGGTCTCAGGGTTATCCTGATGTCTGGCCAGCATTGAGAATCACCGTCCTATGCCAGCCTGTCAATCTCATTTCCCTTGCCAGTGATTGGGCCTGAGATTAAATGCTGAGATGAGAGACATGAATAGGAGATGGGGGACTTCTATAAGGAGGACACAGGAAAGAGACACAGCACTCCCTGGGCATCAGTATGTCATTTCTAGATGGAACACAAGAACTGCTGCTGGCACGTTGCAAGGCTGACAAAGGAGGATGGAGTGTGAGATGGACATCGAGTCAGTGAGATGGAGAGACCTTGTGTGCCCATCATCTCCTTAAACCAAGGCACCAACCTAACCTCAAGTCATTTTATAGAATGAGGTCACAGAGGTCATACAGTATGTCTTCATTGTTTAAATCACGGCTCAGCACTTACTTATTTTCAGTGAAGAACCAAAGAGGAAATATGTTGGGCTTTGCTAATCATATAGTCTCTTCAACAGCATATCTGACCTTGTAACATGAAAGCAGAGATAACAATACATAAATAGCTAGGTATTTCCTATCCGGTAAAACATGATATGCAGAAACAGGCAGTGGGCTGGATGGAGGTTTGGCCATTCTTAGTTTAAGTCTTCCTGAGTCAGTGTGTTTTCTTTGCAGCTCATGACGTCTTAAGTGATACAAGGGTGATTTCCAAAAGTTAAGGATGCATGACTGATCCCTCCACCCGCATGAATCCCATATACACAGTTTTACATATATTTTGTTAGAAATCTCCTTGATGTCCCACAGACATCTCTAATTCAACACATTCAAAGCTAATCTCATATTCCTCACTTAGCAAGTGGCACCATCACCTTAAGCTGCTCAAACAAAACTCCTCAGTCATCTTTATTGCCTCTGTTGTCATTAGTCAATTACTCACCATGTTCCATCAGTTCTGCCTGTAAAATGTTTCTCAATCCATCCATCCAAAACTATTTATCAGGCATAGTTCCAGTAAATGAGAATATAAAAATCCACAAAGCAGATGCAGTCCCTGCCCTCACAGCGCTTAATTCTTTTTTTTTAAAAAAATATACTTTATTGATTTTTTTTTACAGAGAGGAAGGGAGAGGGGTAGAGAGTTAGAAACATCGATGAGAGAGAGACATAGAACAGCCGCCTCCTGCACGCCCCCTACTAGGGATGTGCCCACAACCAGTATACATGTCCTTGACCGGAATCGAATCTGGTACCTTTCAGTCCACAGGCTGGCACTCTATCCACTGAGCCAAACCAGTCTTGGCAGATTCTTAATGTATACAATAAGTAATAGCTGGTACCCACCATTCCTCAGAACTTCCCAGGTGTGAGGCTCTGCACTAGGCACTTTGTAGAGAGAGAGTGGATCTTGACAGCACACCTGAGTGCATGTATTATTATCTCACAGATAAAGAAATGGATGCTAAGAAAGATTGAATTGCTCATGGAAGTCACAGAGGCATAGGGTGGCCACACCACATGGGAGGCAGATCTGCCCCACACCAAAGCCCAGGCCCTGTTCCCTTCTGGACCATCCTGGCACCAGGGTGCTTTCTGGACCACTTTTCATTTGGGGGAATTCTTGATCAATGAGTACCCAAGATGACACCAGCATCTCACTTTGGCAAAAAGCCCGTGACAAATGCCTCATCAGCACAAGAGCTGAGCAATCAGGCTCAGGCTGTTAAACCCAGGCTGGAAGTCCGTCGCCCTTGGCCCTCTGCCAAACAGGAGCGCCACCTATGCCAGAAAGGGCTTTCTCCCAGAAAATAACCAGAATCCAAGTGCTAGGGGTGGAGACGCTATAGAGTGCTACGGGTTCTCAACAAGAGGCTCTTTCCATCTTCCTCATCACACTGCCAACTCGAAGGTAAGAGGGTGATTGGAGAGATGTAGCCCTGGAGCTGGAAAGACATAGATTCAAATCCTGCCACAGCGGCTTTAGGTCAAGTTCCCAGATTTCCCCTTGCCTCTACCTTACCTCTAAACTGAAATGCTACTTACCTGCCAGGGTGACCCCAGGGGTGGCAGGCAATGCGGTATATGAAGAAGGAAGAGTATGGCATACCTGAGATGGGGCTCCGTGAGTGGCAGCTGTGGTCCCTGCTGTGGTCATGGAGATAACAACCCCCAGTTGGGCTCCAGCAGCTTATCTCAGTGAGGCCAGCAGAGGAGGGAATACTGAGTTGCTCTCAGCAGCTCAGGAGATGAGGCCATAACTCTCCCCGGGTCTGCTGCCTTCTGTTTTAAATAGCCTGCTAACTGCTTCACAGGCATATTACATTTAATCATCATTGTCCCACATGGTAATTATCCCCACACTGCAGGTGAAGAAGCTCAAGCTCAGAGAGTAAGTAACACCCACACCTGGAAAGCAGTACTAGGACTTGGCAGCATTAGGACTTGAGCCCAGGTTTCTGGCTGCAGAGTTTAAGCACATAACCATGTCACCACTCTGGTTCCCATCTCCAAACCCCATTCTGATTATGATGGGTAGTTGACAGTACTCTTAGCATCATGAGCAGCCCTTGCTTACACCATGTGTCTCCTAAACATTATTAATTCCCCAGGTTACCCCAAATTTGGGACTCCCCCTCATTCTTGCCTTCTGCTGCCCCACCCATCCATCTATGTTTTACAGAACCAATGGAACATGTTGGCTAATATGCACTGCTTAGCACAAGGATTTTCATTTTAATCAAGGGCATGTGCCCTTGACTGGAATCAAACCTGGGGCCTTCCAGCTGCTGGCCGGGGCCTTCCTTCATTCCTAGCCAGGTACCCCACTAACAGCAAACATCTGTACCTTCCTGTTTATTTAAAACTTTAAAGACCCCCATTTATAGGACAACGGATAGCGAGGCACTGTGTCTGGCACTGTAATGTAACTTACCTTATTTCCTCTATATAAATAGTGTTTAGGTGGATATCACTAAGCTGTTTTTCAGACAATAAAACCAAGAATCAGAATATGACAGCTATTGAGTGCACTGTCAGAGCCCAAAGGTAAGACTCTGACACAGCCTATGCTTTTCCCTCCTTTCTACGTGTTATCCTCTATCCAAACACTCACATTGCCTCCCTGTCTTCCTCTCTCCTATTCTATCTTCCCCCTCCTATCTCCCTCTTTCCCTTTCTTGATTCCACAGCCCTGTGCTCCCTCCCCAGGTTGTAGGCAGTAGACTTTAGTCACTTTCCTTACCCTTCAAGGATTTTCATTTTAATCAATATATTTAAAATATTTTAATATGCTGTATATCTTTATTGATTTCAGAGAGGAAGAGAGAAGCTAGAGATAAAAACGCCAATGAGAGAGAATTATTGATAGGCTGCTTCCTGCATGCCCCCTACTGGAGATCGAGCCTGCAACCCAAGAATGTACCCTTGACTGGAAGCAAACCCGGGACCCTCCAGTCCGCAGGCCAACACTCTATCCACTAAGCCAAACCAGCTAGGGCTAATCAATATATTTAGTATGAAATCATTGGCCACTGAAGCTAGGGACTCAGAATGGACATTTGCCCAGAGGCCAGTGACCTAAAGGTATAGTTGACAAGAAAACACCTGGGAACCTGCTGACTTGGAATTCTCAGACCGGGGGTTTGTCTGACAAAGTTCACTGGGTATTCAGACTCCAGCCACAATGCACCCTTGCAATTGAGCAAGGAGCACTCCTCTATG
>PVJN01038374.1:0-20395 GCA_004026805.1 Lasiurus borealis
TGATACCTATTCTAGAAGGCTTTTGATGTGACGCTTACGACATCTCTACTCCTTTTCAGAATAAGTTGAAATCGTTGGCCTCCAAAGGAGCAGCCAATGTCACGGCCGAAGACACGGTAAAAGGCCCAGATTCCGTGTCCACCGACACGGGACAGGCCTGTCGGCCGGAGGAGCTGCCCGGCGCGGCCAGCACGGAGCAGACGGAGTTAGACGATGAGCCTCCTCCGCAGACGGACGACCTGTCCACCAGCCTGGATAACCTCAGTGTCGCCTCGCTGCCGGAGGCCACCGTCGTCCGCCCGAACCAGGACTACAACCTCGTGAATTCTTTGCTAAATCTTACCAGAAGCCCTGTGAGTCGCCATTGTCTCGATCACTTTCCCTCTTTTTTTTTTTTAATATATTTTATTGATTTTTTACAGAGAGGAAGGGAGAGGGATAGAAAGTCAGAAACATCGATGAGAGAGAAACATCGATCAGCTGCCTCCTGCACGCCCCACACTGGGGATGTGCCCGCAAGCAAGGTACATGCCCCTGACCGGAATCGAACCTGGGACCTTTGAGTCCACAGGCCAACGCTCTATCCACTGAGCCAAACTGGTCTTGGCCACTTCCCCTCTTAATGTGATCACAGTTATATTTACTTAAAATAGAAAAAAAAAATCTTTTCTTATTTGAGATTAAGCATTAAGTCCTTTAAAGTTAAGTTTTTTTCAGTCTGCTCGTCGGATATCTAGTTTGGGAACTGAAGAGGCCGTGCTTTCCCCGCAGGACGGCCGCATAGCCGTGAAGGCCTGCGAGGGCCTCATGCTGCTAGCCAGCTTGCCCGAGCCCAAGGCCGCCAAGTGCCTCACGCAGAGCACCTGCCTGTGCGAGCTGCTGACCGACCGGCTCGCCGCCCTCTACAAGGCCCTCCCCCCGTCCGTGGACCCCTTAGACATCGAAACCGTGGAGGCAATCAACTGGGGGTAAGGACCGCCACTCGTGTTTCTGTAAAAGTGACTTCTCACCCCTACACTTTCAGACCCATTCCCATTGGTTAATAGGAACCTTTCGACTTGAAAAAGGTAATATTGCTAGCGAGCATTAAATGGCATTATTTGTGAGGCTTGTTTTGAATTGGTTATTAATTAGTGGAAATAAATGGGGATGGGAATGGTCCAGCTGTTAGAGGGAAGCTACTTTGCCTCTGTCCATTACAGTCAGCGGTTCTCAACTTGTGGGTCGCTACCCCTTTGGGGGTCCATCGACCCCATCACAGGGGTCGCCTAAGACCATCAGAAAACACAGATATTTACATTACAATTCACAAGGTTAGCAAAATTACTGTTAGGAAGTAGCAAAGAAAATAATTTCATGGTTGGGGGTCACCACAACATGAGGAACTGTATTAAAGGGTCCCGGCATTAGGAAGGTTGACAACCACTGATTACAGTGATCAATCAAGACCTTAAGATCAATAACTTTATCTGTTTTTAAAAGATCCTAAAAATAAGGTAATCTTTTTTTTATGAAGAAGTTCCGCGGGCCCTGGGGCAGTCTTGTGTGGTTCATGGCCTCCTTATATAGGATCTCTCCCCCTACCTCGTTCTCTCACCCCTTCTACCCATCTTTTAGGGCCCCCCCTTGATTATTATAGGAAACTATGTAACATTTGTAAGTTATTGAAAAGTATAAAGCAGCGTAAATAAAATCACCCATAATCCCACCATCTATAAGCAGGATATTTTTTTAAAATATATTTTTATTGACTTCAGAGAGGAAGGGAGGGGGAGAGAAAAGATAGAAACATCAATGATGAGAGAGAATTATCGATCGGCTGCCTCTTGCACACTCCACTCTGGAGATCCAGCCTGAACCCAGGCATGTGCCCTGACCAGGAGTCGAACTGGCGACCTCCTGGTTCATGGGTCAGTGCTCAACCACTGAGCGACACAAGCTGGGCCAGCAGGATAATATTTTGACATAATAACCTGTTACTGTTTTTCTGTATAGTTCTGATCCTTCTTGGTTTTTACTTGTTTTTTTCCACCCTGATTCTGCTGACACTTGTCAGTCAGACCCACTTGTTAACTCCTCCGTCTTACATGTTGAGGCAGGAAGAGAAGCAGGCCAGTCATCTCCTTGTGCAGATCCTCCATGACCTTTGCTTTTCTTTCTCCCAGCGCCGAGATTCTCCCGCTCTTCATTCTTGTTACTGGGTCAAGTTCATGGCAGAAGGATGAGGAGCTGATAACGGTTTTCCTCCTGCCGCTCCATTCTGCTTTAGTCCCTCTCTTCCCACATAATGAGTGAAAATTAGTTACAACTTTTATTGAAGAGGTTTTACTCTAACCTTTGGCTTTCTTTTATAAAACCCTCATCCGGGAGTCATGCTGCATTGCCTGTGTAAATGCCTCATCGTGTGTAAATGCACTCATGCTCCTTCATGTCTCCATGTGCCCTAAGCCGCATTAAGGCTTTTGGATGACTTCACGTTTCTTCTGTGCCCCACAGTTTGGACTCGTACAGTCATAAAGAAGACGCATCGGCATTTCCTGGAAAACGGGCCTTAATTTCGTTTCTTTCCTGGTTTGATTATTGTGATCAACTCATAAAGGAAGCACAAAAGGTTGGGATGTTTCTGTTGATTACTGAGCCTTTAAAAACGTTAACTATCTATTAACTGAAACGCGAATTCTCAGTTAATATCCCCGAATATATTTTAATTGTCCTAGGATAGCATAGTTAGTAAAATAATATATATATATATATATTATTGATTTTTCACAAAGAGGAAGGGAAAGGGGTAGAAAGTCAGAAACATTGATGAGAGAGAGACATCGATCAGCAGCCTCCTGCATGCCCACCACTGGGAATGTGCCCGCAACCAATGTACATGCCCTTGACCGAAATCGAACCTGGGACTTTTTCAGTCCACAGGCTGATGCTCTGTCCACTGAGCCAAACCAGTTTCGGCGAGTTAGTAAAATAAATGAAAGCAAATGAACAAGAGAAGTGCCTATGTGTAAGAGAATAAATTAAAATTCCAGTTCTGCCTGTGTATTTAAGTATGGTAGTTCAGCCCTTCATAAGACAGCACTGGCCTCCCTTCCTTCCTCCTCTTTGGAAGAGGTTACATCATGAGGTGATTGGGATGATATTTTAATCCTGCTTGTCGGAAATTTAGGTTCAATGTAAAGAACTTAATAGCTAGCATCTAATCTAGGCAAGTTCATTTGCCACATTCACTCAGACAGAGGGTGGAGACTGATTTGTTGATGTTACAAATTAATCTCTCAGTGATACTGATGCTTGTACTATATTCTAGACTACTGCTGTTGCTCTTGCCAAAGCCATTCACGAACGATTTTTTATTGGCGTCATGGAACCTCAGCTAATGCAAACGTGAGTGGTCTCTTTACTTAAAAAAATAGAACCGCCGTGTTCATGTTATTTTTGCCCTCTAATTACCTGTCTGTTATGCCAGGTCCGAGATGGGTATCCTGACATCCACTGCTTTGCTTCATCGCATTGTTCGGCAAGTCACCTCCAACGTTTTGCTTCAGGAAATGGTGTTTTTTATCCTGGGAGAACAGAGGGAGCCGGAAACTCTGGCAGAAATGAACAGACATCCTTTAAGACACAGGTTAATTGAACATTGTGATCACATATCTGACGAGGTGAGCTATGCAAGGGTTTAGAATTTGACTTAGAGTCTTTGAAATACTGGCTTTAATATACTTGTGACGTGTTGAATATAGCCTTTTTTTTAAATATGGTTTTAAAAATTGACACCTAGACTTATAAGATGGCAAGAAGACTATATTGAAAGACATTTTTCAGTTAGCTTTATCGTTTTTGGTTTCAGATAAGCATAATGACACTAAGGATGTTTGAACATCTTTTACAAAAACCCAATGAGCACATTCTTTACAACCTGGTCCTAAGAAATCTTGAAGAAAGAAATTATACAGAATATAAACCCGTGTGTCCAGAAGATAAAGATGTGGTAGAGAACGGACAGATAGCAGGAGCAGTGTAAGTTTCTAGCCAGCTCTGTGAGTTTAGCAGTTCATGTAGAATCATAATTTTCTCTTTCCTCTTATTTCCCTTATTCACAAAAAAAAAACCTCTTAACAGTTTTGCAAGTTTCAAAAAAAATAATACTGACATATCTTAATATAACTGTTCCTTTAAATTATAAGTGGCATTATCTATTCATTAAATCTAACACAACCACTATCTTCTTGAGTTTGTCGTTAGTATAAAATATTAATTCCTCTATAAAATATCAATACATTATTTCTTAATTTTTTAAACAAAATTATGTAAGTATAGAATTATTTCTAAGAGCACAGCAGAGAATCTTTTGGTTTAGAAAATATAATAAAATGTTTTCTTATGCGTCATTAAATTAAACTTAGAGATCTGGAAGAAGATCCATTATTTACTGACATTTCACCAGATAACACTTTGTCAAACCAAGAGTGGCTTAGTTCTTCGCCGCCTGCTACTCCAGACCACCCCAAAAATGATGGGAAGACGGAAGTCCATAAAATTGTGAATAGGTGAGTGGCCATATACATTTAACTTGCATCTCTCTTTTTTCTCTCTCTCTCTTTAAATATATTCCTATTGATTTCAGAGAGGAAGGGAGAGGAAGAGAGAAAGATAGATAGATCGATGATGAGAGAGGATCATTAATTGGCTGCCTCCTGCACATCCCCTACTCGGGATTGAGTCTGAAACTTTGCTTGTGCCCTGACCAGAAATCAAACCATGGCCTCCTGTTTCATAGGTCGATGCTCGACCACTGACCTACACATGGCAGAGCGACTGGTTGTTTCTTTTACGTGTTTTTATAAGAAACTAGAGGCCCGGTGCACAAAATTCTTGCACTTGGGGCAGGAGGTGGGGGGAGGTAGGGGGATCCCTCAGCCTGACCTGTGCCCTCTCACAGTTCGGAACCCCTCAGGGGATGTCCCGCTGATGGCTTAGGCGCACTTCCTCTCGTAGTCGGACATCCTTAGCACTGCAGCGGAGTGGGAGAGGCTGAGTGGTGCTCCCCCTGTGGGAGCACACTGACCACCAGGGGGCAGCTCCTGCATTGAGTATCTGCCCCTGGTGATCAGTGCTCGTCATAGTGACCAGTGGTTCCACCATTCAGTTGATTTGCATATTAGCCTTTTATTATATAGAATAATAGCTCTGCCCTTAGATTGTTACAGAGATATACAGTGGTACCTCGAGATACGAGATTTTTGAGATATGAGCCATCGAGCGAGCGATTTTTGCTTTGAAATACGAGCAACATTTGAGATAGGAGTCATCGCGCGGATCGGCCGGCTGCACACGACCCACCAGTTTACCGAGACTCGAGCGTCTCATAGTTTCCCACGCCTCAAAGTTACAGAATGAATTAAACTCGTATCTCGAGGTACCACTGTAGTATGAACTCAGTCTTCCCTTGTTTAACCTAACGATTATGTGAGCTTTTGTCAGGTTTAGGTAGCCAGTGAGAGCCTCAGAGCGACTATTAATAGCAAAAGAGAAAGGCTCTGCTTCATACAGAAATAAACACACGTGACCTTGGTGAAACTGACTTTCTAAGGACCCTACTTTTTGTATATAAGTAATTCTAAATAATTCCCAAGTGCAACAACATTGAGAATCTCCAGTTTGACAAACTGTACTTATTACATATTTATTCCTAAGCATAAGGTCATTTCTTTTTTAGTCCGTGGCTTTACTTTTTCTTTTTTTAGTGCCCTTTCTGTGGCAATTTCCTGCTTTTATTTCTTTGCAGTGCTATCACTGATACTCCTGGTTCTGTCAGAGGACTAGAGGAAACTGCATGTCGCTTGAGATATAAAATCAAGATGCATACAGATCTTAAATTCACTTTTGAAGGCCAGTTTCCCGAGATTCACAATAGCGTGGCAATCTGTCAGGGTGCTGTAATGTAAAAAAAAAAAAAAAGAAAAAGTAATTTTAGGCTTACTTCTTCTTTAAGAGGAATGAGTCATTTTTGAATAAAAAGCTTTAATGAAAGTGTATTTAGTCGGTAAGGCTGATGAAGAACATACAGTTTGATTTTTCAAGCCTCCGCTTGCATCCACACTTGTTTAAACGGAAGCTGCCGCTAGGTATTTTGATGCATGTAAAGATATTGTGAGACATTATGTTGCTGATTATAACTCTCTTCATTGAAGTTTTCTCTGTCTGGTGCCGGATGAAGCCAAGTCATCCTACCACGTGGAGGGCACTGGGTATGACACCTACCTCCGAGACGCTCACAGGCAGGTGGGTCCAGTCACTGGCTTTTTGAAACGAAATCGATGAGAATGCCCTCTCACACCTTGTCCATCGCCCGGTCATGTCTGCCGAGTTTCCCTTCCCCTGCCAGGCCTGCCCCCACTCTCCCTGCCGAGCTTCCGGCAGGTGGCCTCCCCCTGCCTTCCACTGCCTCTGTCTCAGGATTGCTTCCATGCCCCCTCTTTCTCTTTCCCGCTCTTCCCTTCCCCTCTCCCTCCTTCTTCCCCCACATCCTCTCCCCCGCTAATCCCAAGGTGACCTTTAAATGATTCCACCTGCCACCGCCACCCTTGCTTCCATTCCACAGGCTTATTCTCCTCCTTTCCTCTGCACCTGCCCCCCACACAGTGGCCTCTGACACCCGCTGTCCCGTCACACCCTCACCCAGGCCTCTGCCCCCCTGCATTCTCATGTGAATTTTGATATTCCTATTTGAGGAAGTCATTTCTATTTCATCTCGGTTTGTTTTGGGTTAATGATCTAAACGCTTTCTCCCTAGTTCCGGGACTACTGTGCTATCTGCTTAAGATGGGAGTGGCCCGGCTCTCCAAAAGCCTTGGAAAAGTGCAATTTAGAAGCCACTTTCTTTGAAGGTCATTTCTTGAAAGTTTTATTCGACAGAATGGGAAGAATTCTTGATCAGGTAATAACACAACCTGGGCGAAACAGAGACATTCTGACGCTGTTGTGTGTTTGTGTTTTCTGAACGTTACATGCCTAAGTGTTCAGGATGTATTAGATGCCCTTTGACTGAGGTGGTGAGAACGGGTTTAGTTACAGGTGTTTCCGCTGTAGAAGACGGGTGGGGGAGGGAGGGGTAAAATGGTCCATTTTCCTCTCTTGAAGGACAGAATGGTCAGGTAAGTGCTCCGGATGGACACGATGAGTAACGTCGCGTTTTTGTTTTTGTGTCTCACCTCTCCCCAGCCTTACGACGTAAACTTACAAGTGACCTCGGTGTTGTCTAGACTGTCGCTCTTCCCTCATCCTCACATCCACGAGTACCTTTTGGACCCCTACGTGAACCTCGCTTCTGGCTGCCGCTCTCTCTTCTCTGTCATTGTCAGGGTGAGTGATCAGTGTTGGGTTAATAGACCAATTAACAACTTAATATCATTGCATGTAATCAATGTCACATAGAGGAAGATATATCTACTGTTTTAGAAGTAGTTATTTCACTATAAAATATGAAGAAAAATTAATTTTTAAAAATTATATATATATATATATATATGTGTATATATATATATATAACATCTATATTTTAAGGAATAGATACGAATCCTCTGTCAAAGCTGGTTATGCACACAGTGAAAGGAGACATTCTTCATTTAGTGAAAGGAAATGGGCTGTTTTTTATCCTGAAAATCCCGATGCAGCTGGTTTCGGGAACCGAGTTCCTTTTGTCTCTGTGATGCAGGTGGTCGGAGACCTTATGGTTAGAATCCAGCGGATTCAAGACTTTACTCCCAAGCTTCTACTCGTCAGAAAGCGCTTGCTTGGTTTGGAACCGGAAGGCCCTATGTAAGTCAGCATTTCACCTTTTTTTCTTTTTTAAACAAAAATCCCACCCCATCCGCCCGCCGCTCTCCTGCTTGACGTGTGGCCCGCTGGTCCCTCACAGGGTGGACCACATCACCTTGCTGGAGGGCGTGATCGTGCTGGAAGAGTTCTGCAAGGAGCTGGCGGCCATCGCGTTCGTGAAGTACCACGCCTCCTCCACCCCGTAAACAGCCCCTCCTAGTAACGAGGCGAACAGAACTGCCGTCACATTTCATCCAAAAAGGCCGCGTCCCACCTCACGATGAGAGGACGGAGGCCCTTTTCAATGAAGTTAATTGCCATAAACTGGACAGAAGCATTTCGAACCCATGGAGTGGGCAACTCCGGGACAAGGTTGTATCATAGCGTCTTCGTTGCTTTTTCTTAAAGGCTCCGTACGTGGACGTGTGCATCTTTGAATCTGGGATACAATCAAAGGACCTTCAGGAAATGAGCGTGTCTCATGCCTGTGTGAAAAGCTGCAGAATAGCTGATGTCGTGTCTTTGATGTTTCTGTTATTTTTAATATCCTTTTCGGTAGCAAGGCATTTTGACATTCTGGGACTCGGATGCTTATATTCTTTTGGATTAATCAGTAGCAAAAACAACAACAACAACAACGAATTTTTATAACTTTTTAAGGTAAGACTTCTTATCAGACAAAATAGAAAAAACTGTAAATGAGAAAAACATACAATTCAGGGACCATCAAGTGAGTTAATAATAGGAGATTAAAAAAACGTGTAGGGAACCATTAACGTCCTTCAGCTTTTCTAAGAATAACAATTTAATATGATAATAAAATTCTTGATTAATATAATATATATATTTTTAAAGAAATGTTCTTTTACTCTTGTGCACATTGCCATGTCGGTGATTCATGTTCACGTATGAGTCCCAGGTTATTTAAACCGGGTCATTTTGGCAACAATACTGAGTTCGCGCTCACCCGTGGTAGTGCTTGCTAAAATAGTCTTGTTTAGAGCTAATTGACACCTATTAGGTTGACAACCTTTTTTTTTCTATAAAATCACTTTATAATTTGCTTTCCTTACTGCAATGCATGGTCGTGTCTCGGTGGGGAACCGACTGATAACTCTTAGAATCAAAATTCCAATGGCCTCCCTAATGTTTACATTTATTTTGTTCAGTTTTGTTTTAAATTATTGGAGGGAGCGAGTTCAAAACCCAACAGACAGGCCAGTCTGTCCTGTTTACATGGGCAAGGATGTGGGTGGAATGGGTATGTGCGTGCGTGGGGATGTACGTAGGAACCGTGGGTAGCTTGGCAGAGCTGTGCAGGCACCGCGTGCTGGGAGTTAATTTACACATCGGTGTTTCCTGATCCAGTCCTCCTGTGAGTGACACCTGTCCCTCAGACGTACTGCTTCTGTGCGTTCTTCTGTAGTTGAAATGTTAAGCAGCTGCACTTTCTTGTCTTTCTATTTACTGCTTTTTGGGGAGCAGAGTATCAGACTTCCGGCTTCCGAGGCCCTCTTGCTGCTGGCCCTTCTGAGAAGCTGTGTTCTGTAACGTGTCTGCGTTTTCGTGGTGTGTTGGCGCATGCACAGAAGTATGTTTCTCGCCTCCCCCTCATTTTGTCGCATTCGTTTTTCTGATTTATTTTATAGTGAGTTCTTGCTATTTATTGTGAACAGAATATCAAAAGATGATGAATATTCTTGGCTCTAGAATGCTTACCACCGGTAAAACAACAACAAAGAGACTGAATTTCTAATTCCATTTCTAATTCCTTCTAAGGCATTTATCAAGCAAAACAGTGGAAAAAATGAAAGTGGGAGGTGGTTACTTTGGGCGGGCTTTTCTTTACATGATTTTTCATGATGGGAAAACATGAAGTTTGCTGTGCTTATTCATTAGGCCATGCAAGGAACTCAGCAACCTCTTTCAGTTTTCGGTGTAGTTGCAGCCTACTTTGATGTAAGAGTGTTTAACACAAGGCATTACCAGATACTAGATGTTCCCTCTTGTTCATAGGGTTCAATAGGTGTCAGACCAAATGCTATGTTCTCTTTGATTTCACAATGAGACCCTGCAGCTAATGCGTGAAACCGAGTTCTGAAAAGCTTTAACTTTGATATTTTTTATATGTATGTATGCTGCTGCTTAAAACGTTTTTTTAAGTTATTGTGATGACTTTGATTTGTAGTCAACTAAAGCTTGAAGTATATTTTGTTTCTCTTCTCAGTTTCTTTCTTTCTCTTTTGCTCTCCCTCCATCTCTTCCCCTCCTTTTCTTTCTTTCATTCACCTTTAGTAGGGACCCAGAGCCAGCACAACTTCTCCCAGTGAGTTGAATCTGTTAGCGAAACGTTGTACTACATTGCTGTCTTTTTGGACTGTCATTCAGAAGCTGAATCTTTCTATTACTCGGGTACTTGATGTACTGTGTTGGGTAGAAAGTACCATCTTAACGATGGATTGCCCTAAGCAAGTTCCAAACCAAATTTTAGCCTCGCTTCACATCGGTATAAATAGCTATGCCTATTTTTTTAAAAATCTTTCTTTCTAACAGTATAATCTTTGTGGTTATTTTTAGTAATGAGCCACATTCTTTACGTGCTAGAACTCAGCCGATTATCTTTGTAGTACTCACATTATAACTGTGTCATGTTCTCGTAAGATATCTGTGCAATATGGAAGCTATGAGTGGATCCATAGCTTTTTGGTTTAATTGTACATCACTGTGTGTGTACATGTGTACATATATGTGTATATATATATATAAGGACCAAAATCCTTAGCTTGCTTACACTGTTGCTAGTGTAAAAGATTGTTACACTTAATTTTACAGGGCACAAATTATGGGAATTACCTTCCTAGTCCACGGTAATATACTTCCATAAATTATTGCATTGATATACAATTACCAATTTAACTATCAAGTTCATAGGTATTGACAGAAGTTACAGTGAAGCGCTCAAACCACAAATTATATGTGGTCATTATATTTTGGGTTGTTTAATTAATCAAAATATGCATGTCATTGTGACACTTGAAGTGTGAAAACATGATAGATGATCATATATCTGGGCCCTGTAAAATAGTGTCGCTCCAATACTCTGTTTGCCTCCTGCCTTGTTTACATTAAACAAAGGACATTTGGTAAATTTTCCTATTGAACTTTGTGTAGGTTCCTGACAGTGTTAACCGCGGCCTGAATGTCTTGGGCCATCTATGAAGAAACTTCAGATGGTGATTGTGTACCTACTATCTCTTTAAAGGAAGTTGTGGTCAAGTCCAACTTTTTGTGCTAACAATGCATGCAGGACTAAGAGGGATGATCTAAAAATAAATCATGTAATTTAAAAAAAATGTCTTGTGTTCTTATAGACTTCTAATTGGAAACATGTATATTCACCGGTAAGTTGAAAACAATCATTCCTAACACACAAAAGGATATGGCGCACAACGATCAAAGGGTCATGATAGCATCGACTTCAGAGAGAGAACAAGAAAGAATATATTAATATTTGTGGAGAGGGATGTGCAGTTTGGAAGATCCCCTTGGATGAGCCACAAAAATGTGTCCCCTACACTTGGAATAACTATAAAGGCAGTGATTATTAAAATGCATTTAATTTTCAAAATGGAGCTATCAGCAGTGTAAGTGTGTATATATTTCTTTGAGACACCCAAACAAATGTGCTTTGGGTCCCATATTTTCTCAGTATATTATCCACCCTACCCCTTAGGAACCACTTTCTTGAAGGAAGGAATGTTTGCAAAAGTCTTCAGAAAACAATTCATTGGAAGCATTACTCCTCATATATTTATAACACATAAAAAAAACTTTTAACTGACATTTAACATAATTAGACTCTAGGCTTATCCCACTCACTTGAGAATTTGCCAAAGTCCCTTAACCGGAAACTGAAAGAAAGGTAAATCATGGCACAAAGAGAAAAATCTAGTTATCCCATCTTCCGGATTCTTTCAGCCAGAATTATCGAGAATAGTCTTAGAACAGTGGTTCTCAACCTACCTAAGGCTGCGACCCTTGTATACAGTTCTTCATGTGGTGGTGACTCCCAACCATGACATTTTGCTACTGTTATGCATTGTGATGTAAATATCTGTATTTTCCGATGGTCTTAGGCGACCCCTATGAAAGGGTTATTTGACCCCCAAAGGGGTCGAGACCCACAGGTTGAGAAACACTGGTCTTAGAAGGAAGTAAAGAGGATTCCAGGTTCTAAAGATGCAGGAAGGTAAGTTTTAGGCTTCGAAGAGTTGAAATCACCCACCGGAGCCTTGAGCTACATCAAAGGAAACGGCGTTTCAGGAATGTATCATCAGATCCCCCCAGTCCCAACACCTGCTTCAGACTGCCATCAGCAAAGAATGTGGCAGCGTTTCACCTGCTAACCTGGTTACCTCGAGGGAATTTAAAGAGTTCATGTTAAATAGCTAAGATGGACATTTTGCTAGAGTAAAAACCATGCTGCTTCCTCAAAAAAAGAATCAAGCAAACACTTCATGACAGTGGGGTAGCCGACGGGTCCATGAAAGAAATGGGCTAGTTTCTAGTTAGTCTTAAGCCCGTTAGGAAAGTTGTGGTCTATGGGTTTAGCTCGTGGGAGACTGGTTAACGTTGATATGGCTCACTCTCCACACCAGGAGCTCCATCTAGGCCAATGGTTCTCAACCTGTGGGTCGCGACCCCTTTGGGGGTCAAATGACCCTTTCACAGGGGTCGCCTAAGACCATCGGAAAATGCAGATATTTACATCTCGATGCATTACAGTAGCAAAATTTCATGGTTGGGGGTCACCGCCACATGAGGAACTGTATGCAAGGGTCGTGGCCTTAGGAAGGTTGAGAACCACTGATCTAGGCCTATTCCATGCACACTCATAACTCATAGTTTGACTGTTGGGTTTGCATTGGAGATTCTCATGTTATCATAGCATTTCTAAAAGTGTATCAGAAATATGACCCTTCTATGTCACTCCAAAACAAAATGAAACAATGGTTTGGTTCATTCAACAAATATTTTTTTGAGAACCTCACGTGAATGAGAAGCAATTCTGCCCCTGAGAACTCAGTCTTGGTCAGGGTTCAGTGTGCGTATGCAATTCCATTACAACACGCGTGCGTGCGCGCGCGCGCACATACACACACACACACACACACACACACTGGCGAATGCTGTGCAAGAAACAGGACCCAGGTGTGTCAGAGCACAGAGAGGAGCAAGTAGATCCTCCAAAGGGAAAATCCACAACTCAAGGCTTGACTGATTCTTCCTTGTGAGTACAGAAATGCCAGATATCCTGAGAAGTCATAACCTTAAACTCAACTCAGCAAGAAGTGGGGAACGGTTCAGTACCCTATTATGTTCACCACGATCCACTGCTTTGCCTTCATTCTGAGGATGGTATAAAGCACCAGCCCAAACAAGTGTGCGCTGGGCCCCATATTTTCTCAGTGGGTGAATAATAATTACTGTACTGATGTAAAAGATCTCTTTCTAGAATTATAGAGAGAAGGCAAAAAAAAAAGTCAATTGGAATATTAAAACCAAAAGGTTTAAGTAGGCTTTAAGAAAATGACCTGAGCCCTAACTGGTTTTGCTGAGTGGATAGAGCATCAGCCTGTGGACTGAGGGGTCCCGGGTTTGATTCTAGTCAAGGGCATGTACCTTGATTGTGGGCACATCCCTTATGGGAAGTGTGCAGGAGGCGGCTGATCGATGTTTCCTTCCCACCGATGTTTCTAACTCTCTATCCCTCTCCCTTTCTCTCTGTAAAGAATTAATTAATATATATATAACCTGAACATGAGGAGTAAGATTTGGTTTAGGAAAAACATTAGTAGAAGCAATCCTTCCTTCAGTGGCCTCCTGACCACACTCTCCATTGCACCTGGGTTGGGGCACAAGGTGGCTGTATCTCCAACTAAGAGAACCAACTCGGATGGATGGGGTCCATGGCAACAGAAGCGGTGAATCCAGAGAGCAGCTGCTGGATGTGGGAAAAGATGGAATGTGCAGAATTCCATCCATCCCTGGAATTTACGCCTGGGGTCAGGCTAGGGGTCACACCTGCCAGGGAGCAAGATGAAGAGACCTGACCCGTTTCCCTCCCTCCACCTTGGGTCTTCTTGAGTTGGCCCCAAGGAATTACCTGGTTGCCCCAGGGTGAGCCTGAGGACTGAAGGAAATCCAGTTTTATATTCCCACCCTACTCGTCCCTCTATTGCAGCGGTTCTCAACCTTCCTAATGCGGCGGCCCTTTAAGACAGCTCCTCATGGGGTGGTGACCCCCAACCATAAAATTATTTCCGTTGCTACTTCATAACTGTCATTTTGCTACTGTTATGAACTGTAATGTAAATATCTGATAGGCAGGATGTATTTTCGTTGTTACACAATGAACATAATTAAAGCATAGTGATTAATCACAAAAACAATATGTAATTATATTTTGTGAAATATTTATTTCTATTTACAAATAAATGAAATTTTGTCTTGAATTGTGATGTAGCATGGGCAACAGTCTTCATAGGACAACAGTAAACTACACTGCTACACTTTGCTACACCGAGGAGCGGTGTGTTGGTTCCTAAGACCATGGGAAATAGGTGTTTTCTGATGGTCTTAGGCAACTCCTGTGAAAGGGTCATTCGACCCCCAAAGGGGTCTCGACCCACAGGTTGAGAACCGCTGCTCTAATGAGACTAGTCAAGGACCAAACAGAACTTCTCTTCTTGAGGAAACACGGGGTGGAGGTATGAAGGTAATACTTCTCTGGATTGAGTAACCGAAGCCTGCAATGCGAGCAGGACCCAGGAGGACTGTCAGACATTCCAGGACTGTCATGGATGACCTCGCTCTCACCTGAGGAGGGGCGGTGAGGAGAGAAGGAAGACCCCCTCTGAGTTTTGTAGCTTTAGTTCTGTAATGCTACCCATGTTGTGCGCATTTGTTGGCCTGGTGATTGTTCTAGTCATTCTTAACAAAATGTTTCTTCCCAATGATACCCTAAAAGCTTCAGGGATAACATTCCGTGTAGAGGATGCAAGCGAGGCAAGGAGAATACATCCTGGGCCGAAAAGACCATCCTTTTTCAAAATGCTTTTTTTTTTTTTTTTTTAGGTTCAGGACCAGAATCAGAACTGCAAGCTTGAAGAGCTAGATGTGGTTCTGAGAAATATTAAAAAAATAAAAAAATAAAAAAAAAGAGCAGGTGACTTGCCCAGCCCAAGAGACGAGGCAAGACAAAACCGAAACATCGCCAAGCCTGTCACTGGCGCAGGCCTGTAATTTATGGGGAAGGAATCATAAAATCAATTTCACTGTAATGCAGAAAGATGAGATGGCACACAGATTCACTGCAGGCTGGATAAAGCCATATTTCAAAGCCCCGAAGATGAGATTCATTTATGTAATAACACAAGAAATGCATTCCTCCCGCTCGCCAGGAGAAGAGCGTGTGAGGTTTTAATTGATTAAGTTTCCCATGAGAACCGTGTACCAAAGATTTCTACAGGAAAACAAATTAGCCATTCCTTAAACATTATTCTCCCCCGTTTGAAATACGCCCTCCTTCTTAAATCCCTTTATCCCGGGGCTCTTATCAACAGTGTAGCAAGCCACAGAGCTTTTTATGGTTCTAGAATCTTGAATCTTTGCGGCTGCTTTGATGGCGTGAATGTCCTGCGATCTTTATAATCCATCCAGTTTGGGAAATGGTTTAAAAAAATAGGCCATCTCTTTCTTAAGCTGCATTTGTGCTGGGCTCCAACAGAAATAAAAGTTGAGAACCGAACATCTACTTTTAGGGTGTAAATATTACCCCAATAGTGCAGGTGCCTTGGTCTCCTGGATATAAACAGGTTCCATTTTATTTTACAAGGACCTATATTTTCCTTAAAACGATTCAATGTACTGTAGTTTCACAGTGAAACATACTCTTAGCAAGAGCACAGGACTCATTGGGTTTGGGGTTCAAAACCGAGTCCTGAAAGTAATAAAGGTTGTAAACGCAAACGAGCTCAGCCATGTCTGGGTGTTTTTCTTTGGAATTTGACGTTGAACAAAAAGCAATTTCGCACAGTTTGTAATGGTTGGAGTCTTTTCATGGATAGCATAAAATATAATTAATATTCATGGAGTTCCGAGCCTCTCAAAGAAAACGCTGATCTCTATATCTTGCCAAGCAGTGTTGCTCGTTTATGATCATTTTTATTTCAGTCACAAGAAAAAGCGTAGGGATGCGTAATGAACTTGACACGGATGATTCCGGCCTGAGCATTTCAGTGCCAACACCGTATTAAGGCCACGAGGGAAGTTCTTTGTCCTCAATATACAGTTCGCCACGGCTGTAGCCGCTGATGCAAGACGATTGTATTTTGGCCCTTCCTCCAGTGAGCTGTGCGATCAATCACTCAGCTAACACCATTAACACTTAGAGCAGAAATTCTCGCTGTCAGCCTTTCTGGGTTAAGAAAGATGTTGGTTAGACGTCCATGCTGAGCTTTGCTCCTGGTTCGCGGGCTATTTTTGGAAAGACCTGGCAAGTCTCTCAGCCCCTGCGCTGTGTTTTTTATGTGTGAACTCTCCAGAAATCCCCATCACCCTGGCAGCCGATCCCTGCCTCTGACAAGGATTTCTTTCAAGTTCTTTTCCAGGAAGAGTTGCGCTGTCCTCAATACCCGGGTTCCTCGGACCACTGACCGCGAGAGGTTCCTCCACGTATTGGAAAGGCCGGGCGTTGCTGGCACGACTTTGCCAAATGATCCTCCAGGGAGTGAAAAACACTCCCTGGCTCAGTGGTTCTCAACCTTTTTTAATGCTGTGACCTTTTAATACAGCTCCTCATGTTGTGGTGACCACCAATCTTAAAATTATTTTCGTTGCTACTTCATAACTGTCATTTTGCTACTGTTATGAACTGCAATGTAAATATCTGTGTTTTCTAATGGTCTTAGGCTCTACAGCAGCGGTTCTCAACTTGTGGGTCGCGACCCACAGGTTGAAAACTGCTAGCAAGGTCGCCTAATAGGACCACCGGAAAACAGATATTTACATGATGATTCATTAACAGTAGCAAAATGACAGTTATGAAGTAGCCACGAAAATAATTTTAAGATTGGGGGTCACCACAACGTGAGGAACTGCATTAAAAGGTCACAGCATTAAAAAAGGCTGAGAACCACTGCTGTTTTGAAAACGCTCTGTTCGTCAAGGATGGGGTCTGAGGTTCGAAATGAATCGTACTGTCGCAGGGTGATACCACCCATGATGCTCAGCCAATATTTGCTAAAACCCTGGCCCGCGATGGAAAGAAGAGATCTCACGAACGGGCCTGCCTGGGAGAGGTTTGCTTTCGAAGAGGAGGGGATGGAGCAAGTTCTGGGTTAAGCCACGGTCCTCCCGTGCCAAACCCAGGCTCCTGTATTCCGCTCTCCCCTGCGGGGCTGGCTTCCCCCCAGCTTTTGAAATGAGAGTCTCTGCAGGGGAGGAAGGAGGAGAGGGTAAATTCTTATCATCGGCTTGCTGTTCCTGACAGAGCAGCTCAGCAGTTGGTTTCAGCCTCCGTATTCCTAAGTGTTCCCAGAACCAGCCACATCGGGACTCCCAGAGAGAGTGGCCCCCGCCTGGCAGGGTCCCCTCTCAGAGGCCTGAGCCCCACTTTCGAGGGCACTTCCTCCAAGCTTCTGGGTGTGTTACCCCAGCCTCTTTCTTGTTCTCTCAACTCCAGCGGGAACTGCTTCCTGGGTCATTATTTCTGGATGACCTTCGTGAATGATCCTTCTCCCTCATTCAGCTCTCCAACTGCTGGGTAGCCAATACTCACATACTAATATTCTCTGTGATACAGTTCCTGTTGTCCTGTTTGGACCCAGGTCAATGGTCTCGTTTTCTGCTATTAACCACAGCCTGGGAGCGGGGAGGGGGGAGAGGGGACGCACAGGAAGGCACCATAGAGCTTTTCAAGGATGCTGGTGCTCCTCTCATTATTTTTTTTAAATATATTTTATTGATTTTTCACAGAGAGGAAGGGAGAGGGATTGAAAGTCAGAAACATCAATGAGAGAGAGACATTGATCAGCCGCCTCCTGCACACCCCACACTGGAGATGTGCCCGCCAGCAAGGTACATGCCCCCAACCAGAATCGAATCTGGGACCTTTCAGTCCGCAGGCCGATGCTCTATCGACTGAGCTAAACCGGTCTCGGCTCATTATCTTTTAATACCTCAGTGAAGAGATTGTCATCTGGACCCATCAGGAGATATGGTTGGATGTTCATGCCCCACATCAGTTCACATTCCTATCTGTCTAGGTCTCTGAATTCCCTTTCTGCATTATACCAGGAGAAGGTTCTGGTCTCTCAACTCCTTGAGTGAGGCTGCCGTGGACTATACTTCCTTAAATCAATCAAGAATGCTGATACAGCTGCTTCTAGCCTGATGAGCAAACACATTCAATCCTGACTCAAGAGAAGTATGGCCCGATCCTCCTGGACTACTTTAATGTTCCGTTTTATCTTCCTTTGACCCCATTCCCCCATAAAATTACTCCCCACCTCCTTCCAGCTTGTCCTGGGAAGCAACTCACTATGTGTAGCCCACACTTAATAAGTGGAGTTACATTCTATCTTTTTGAGGGTGGAGTATCTACATCAATTAGAAGGGCAGAATGAAGAAAAGAAAGACGGAAAGAGGAAGGAAGGAAGGAAGGAAGGAAGGAAGGAAGGAAGGAAGGAAGGAAGGAAGGGAGGAAGGAAGGAAGGAAGGACCTGCAAGGAAGATTTGTGTCTCCCTCCCCCCTTATTTATTTACTTATTCATTTATTTATGGAACTCTTTGTGTCAATATTGACTCATGGATATTTACTTTATATGTTGGATTATAATCCAATAATTCATAGAATTTCTTGCTCAAGTTGTTCTGGTTTTGGCCACTGGGGAGCCCTTCCAGTTGGCTCCTGTGCCCCCTGACATGGCCCCATCAACGTAGGGATACAGGTGTCTGTGGCTGAGTGTTCCTTCCTTCCTGGCACGGTCAGATGTCTGGGTTCACCTTGTGTGGTTCCGCTCCAGACATGGAGTCAGCACTTCCTTCAGGGAGCACCGGAGTCATTGAAAACACTGAGTTCTGCGGCAATGCACTGGCTTGGCATGCAGCTTTGGGCCCAAACTGTCTAAGAGAGCCTGTGAGATGATACTCTTTTTTTTTTAATATTTTTGTTAATTTTTTACAGAGAGGAAGAGAGAGGAATAGAGAGTTAGACACATTGATGAGAGAAAGAGACATCGATCAGCTGCCTCCTGCACGCCCCCTACTGGGGATGTGCCCGCAACCAAGGTACATGCCCTTGACGGGAATCGAACCTGGGACCTTTCAGTCCACAGACCGACGCTCTATCCACTGAGTCAAACCCGTTTCGGCTGAGATGATATTCTAAAGCCCTTCCCACCTGAGCCTTGTTCAGACAGGTTGGGACACAGAACTATCCAGGATGAGTGACAGAGTGGGAAGAGCAGCAGAACTTTTTCAGAGACGAGAGGGTCTATATTTACAGAAGGGATATCTCCACGGTCACCAATATCGTTAACTCAGACATGGCCACAGTCACCAAAATTCTTAACTCAAACATAAGATTTCAATAGTGGGCTTTTTATGTTATTTCCAAAGGAATCAAATATTGACATGATTGGAAGAAGTTTTTAAAATACAACTTTACACCTCCAGCCTATGACCTACGGTGGGTAAACTATGAATTACAATTCTACAAATCCTGTAATTAGCTTATTACTAGAGCAATTATATTCCATTACATCTTTTGTGTTAAAAAAATATGCACTTGCTGTCAAGCTGATGTGGCTCAGTGATTGACCCAGGAACCAGGAGGTCTTAGTTTGATTCCCAGTCAGGGTTGTGGGCTCCATTCCCAGTAGGGGACGTGCAGGAGGCAGCTGATCAATGATTCTCTCTCATCATTGATGTGTCTATCTCTCTTCCTCTCTGAAATGAACCAAAAGTATAAAAAAAAATTGTTGACAATCAATCACAATCTTTATGACCCAATTTTGGCCTTTCTTCATTCTAAAATTACCGGGAGACTCAAAACATGAGGTGATCCAGGACTCCCTAGGCCACAGAGGTCCTTGTTTATAGATTTTTCCTTCCTTCTGACAGAACGGTTTTGCTTAAATCTGTACAGATGAGAACACAATTATCGTAAAACAAGAAAACCCACATCCCTTCTGCACGATGCTGTTGGCACTGGAAAGGGCAGCACTTGTGTATCTGAAGCTGGATCTTGAAAGCTTTCCTGTCTCAGAAGCTCGCTTGCATTAAACATGAGCCCCTGCTAAGTGCTGCTGCCACAGGGAATTGCAGGCAGCTCTGCAGCCCAGGGTGAGCTCAGCTCTGTGAGAAGGGCCCGGGAGGAGGGCTGGGGCCCGCTGAGGCTGTGTGCACTGGGGAGGGAGGCTGTGTGCACTGGGGAGGGAGGCTGTGTGCACTGGGGAGGGAGGCTGTGTGCACTGGGGAGGGAGGCTGTGTGCACTGGGGAGGGAGGCTG
>PVJN01038375.1:0-20375 GCA_004026805.1 Lasiurus borealis
TCTGGACTGTGCAAGGGTGCAGGCTGGGCTGAGGCACCCCCTTGAGTGCACAAATTTCATGCACCATGCCTCTAGTTGTGAATAATGTTTCTAAGAAAATTCATGTACAAGTTTTTATATGAATATATGTGTTCACTTTTCTTGGGTATATACTAGGAGTAGAATTGGAATATAGGGTAACTCTGTGTTTAACATTTTTAGGAACTAACTGCCAAAATGTTTTTCAAAGTGGTTGCACCATTTTCTGGTCCCACTAGGAATGTGTGAGTTCCAACCCTTGACAACACATATTATTGTTATTGTTTTTTATATTAATCATCCCAGTAGGTATGAATGGCATATGTATACATGTATGAAGAACGTACAATTTGGATGAGAAGCTGAACTCATTTACCTCTGTGAGCTCTTCTTATCTTGACCATACCCTCTTCTTATGCTTTTTTTTTCAGCTAAGCTTATCACTGTCCATCAAATGCCTGATTTATCTAGTTATACATGTAAGAACCAAAAAGATGACTATCTCAAAGTAAAAAATTTCATTTTGTTTGATCTTTCTCACGTGCTCACTCTCATTTGTGTGCTTACAGAACCCAAAGAAGCCAACCAGAAATTGGATTTCCTTCAGATATGGGAAGTTCAGATGTAATCATCTGTCCTTCACTTTGGAGGGGATGTCTCAGTATGACCCTAACCATAAGACCTAAAATTTTCAATGATGTGGAGGGGTCCCCTGAATCTTTATGAGGTTTACCTCACACCTTTATATCGCATGAGTATTACTGTGGCTTCTGGTGGCTTTGTCACTTTTTGCTGATCCAATCTAATTAGTTTGCTCATCTAATTAAATTAGCTTGATGTCATCAAGATGATGGACCATGAAGATGTTTGGTAGAGTGTTCAGATGGTCCAGTTTCCTTTAGGTCATATTATGAAAACAGGAAAGAGAGTTAAAATACAACTCTGGGAAAAGACCATAAGTCTATACTATTGTTTGTGGCAAGAGAATGTAAACTTTTTATGACCCTTTTTCTTGGGAGGAATGAAATAGAACATATTCACCAGGTCTGTGACCAGAGACTGTGCACCTGAATTTATGTTAATCTGCTCCATCTGAGTTATCATTTATTATAAACCTATCAATTTATTTACTAACAACAAAGTAAATACCTACATTAAATTATTTGTTTTTTTACTTGCTATTTGCTCTTCCTATCTACACTAATAAAAGAGAAACATACAAATTAACTGTACCTCTGCTATGCCCATAAGCCATGCCCGCCAGCCAATCAGGAACCAGTATGCAAATTAACTCAACCAAAATGGCTGTAGCCACAGAGTGAGCAGGAGGCTTGAGTTTCCCAGGCAATGGAGAAATCCAAGCTTCCTGCCTGCTCAAGGCTACAAAGTTTTAATTATAGAAGATAAGTAAATCCCAACAAAAATGGTGGCAGCCATGGACCTGGAGAGAGAAGGAGGCTTGGGTTGGCCCTGGCCTCTGCTCAAGGCTACAAAGTCTCAATTATAGAAGATAAATAAATCCCAGATACCAGGACCTCTGCTTGGGTCACCTGGGGGTGTGGCCAGCCTGAAAACCACCACAGGCCCCTCACTTAGGCCACCCTACACACCAACAGAACCCCCACCCTAATCCGAGACATCCTTCAGGGCAAACCAGCTGACTACCACCTGTGCACCAGGCCTCTAGCCTATCTAATAAAAGAATAATATGCAAATTGACTGTAACTCCAACACACAAGATGGCTGCCCCCATGTGGTCAAAGATGGCTTCCCCCATGTGGACACAAGATGACCACCACATGATGTCTAGCAAGGGAAAGCAGTTAGGAGGGACCAGGCCTGCAAGGGAGGGCAATTGTGGGCGATCAGGCCAGAAGAGGAGGGCAGTTAGGGGTGATCAGGCTGGAAGAGGAGGGAAGTTGGGAGTGACCAAGCCTGAAGGGGAGGGCAGTTAAGGGTGACTAGGCCTGCAGGGGAGGGCAGTTAGGGGCAATCAGGCTGGCAGGGGAGCAGTTAGGCATCAATCCTGCTGGCAGGGGAGTGGTTAGGAGATGATCAGCCTGGCAAACAGAAGCAGTTAGGGGCAATCAGGAAGACAGGCAGATGAGGGGTTGGGAGCCAGCAGTCCTGGATTCTGAGAGGAATCCCAGATTGGAGAGGGTACAGGCTGGACTGAGGGACATATCCCCCATGCACAAATTTCATGTACCAGGCCTCTAGTTAGAACATAAGCTCCTTGAAGGTGAGAATTTATCCCAGCATCTGAAATGATGTTGAGCACATAGAAGGCTCTTAGAGAATACATATGATTGAATGAAAGGACATATGTAAAATATAAGTTAAACAAACATATGCTATAAGCATATAAATATATAATGCATATAAAACCATATGTGTATTCACATAACTATATACATAAGTGTGGAGGAGATATATCTGTTTCCTATAGATTTATGTTCTTCTTTACTCATTGGTACCCTGAGAGTACTGTTGGTTTAGAATGGAAGCAGAAATAAATACTTAATGAAGACTCTAGTCCAGTGGTCGTCAAACTCATTGGTCAACAGAGCCAAATATCAATAGTACAATGATTGAAATTCCTTTTGAGAGCCACATTTTTAAACTTAAACTACATAGGTAGATACATTGTCATTAACCTAATTAGGGTACTCCTTCAATCGCACTGTGCATGTGTACCCGCACATGGTATTTTGTGCACACTCAAGGGGCCAAAGAGCCACATGTGGCTCGCAAGCCATGGTTTGCCGACCACTGCTCTAACTTAAATGTCAGACAGAAAGATTTTGCTATTTGCTTTCAAAGCTATACTTTCACCTTCAAAAAGTAGGCAGGAGGTTGGGGGAAGGGAGCAAAAGCTTGTAGATGCCGCTGGGAAAAGGAAAGTATGAAGGGAGTGGAATTATAAAGATAATTATAAAGATAATATATAGAAGAAGGAGTTCCCATGGCTGGTAAGGACTAGGGAACAGAGAGGAGGGACACAGATGCAGGTTTTCTCATCACCTGTGGGCACACTGCTGTGGATGCAAGCTATAGATGCTTGTGTGGGGGAAGCCTATCTCCTGTACAAGATGAAAGTAGACTATACCCAGCAGTGGCAGACACTAAATATGACCATCTACCTAGAGTTCTTACCATGTCCAGAAACTGAAAAAGCATTAGCTTAATAATGATTACAGTAACTATTTTGCAGATACAAAACAAAACAAAAAAAAAGAATCAGGTCAATTATGTAATTTACACAAGCCCATAAAAGCCAGTCAGAATGATGTTTTGAATTAAAACTCCTGTCTTCATTCTAAAATTAAGTGCTAACCCATCACAGTATTCTACTTCATAGAGCCTTGATTTTTGTTTTCTGGGTAGTGTTTTCTGTGTCTACTTGGACAGGAATTATTTGACAATGACAGTCGCCAGTAGTCCAAATCTCGGGGTTCCGTGGTGAACTTTTCCCTTATCTTAGCTGGCCTTGATTTCCAAATGAAAGAGGGGTGGGGGATTTCCTAGATATAAGGAACCTATATTGATTGGTTACCCATTATTTGTTATACTAGGTTACTTATATATTTTATCTCATTTCTCACAGCAAGTTTCTGAGTTGGATAGTATTATGATCATCTTGAGGAGAGAGAAAATGAGACTCAGGAAAGTGACCAACAACTCATATCTAGTAAATGTGAATTTGAGAGTCAAGCTTGTGTCTGTATGACCCCAGAATCATTCAATGGCAATAATTATGGTCAGTTCTCCTGGTCTGTTCAGATTCTGTCAATGGGCCCAGCATGCTTCCACTGTGCTACTCTGCTTATTCAGGTTCTGTTTAGTGTGAAACACATCTCAGCCACTGGTGGAGGGATGAGAGGTATGTTTACTATCATTTAACTATTAGACATAATTGAAATTTTACTTGGATGAAGTAACTTTTAAAAAGACTTTTCATCTAATCCAGGAAATGTGTGACAAGAATGAAAACAGTAAACCCACAAAATTTCAGCACATTTTATGGTCCTGTCTCTGTGCTAGACAATATTATGCAGTAAAAACAAGGATATCCCTGAACTAAAAAAAGCTTGCCATCTAGTTTGAGAGATGAATCACCCATAAAAGGGATCATGTTTTTAAAACTTAAAACTCTCCCCTGTCTGTAACAGAGTGGAAACTCAATCTTTGTGATTATTTATCACAAAGTGCACAACAAAGTTAAACAGTATAATACCAATAAAGAATTAGACTCTAAGGCAGCGGTCCTCAACCTGTGGATTGCGACCCCTTTGGGAATCGAACGACCCTTTCACAGGGGTCGCCTAAGACCATTGGAAAATGCAGATATTTACATCACGATGCATAACAGTAGCAAAATGTCATGGTTGGGGGTCACCACCACATGAGGAACTGTATGCAAGGGTCACGGCCTTAGGAAGGTTGAGAACCACTGCTCTAAGGCCATCTATATAATAAAAACCTAAGTGACTGTTATGATGGAATGACCAGAACGACCAGTCACTATAATGAGCACTGACCACTAGGGGGCAGATGCTTAATGCAGAAGCAACCCCCTAGTAGTCAGTGCACTACCACAGAGGGAGCACCACTCAGCCAGAAGCTGGGCTCTTGGCTAGCAAGTGCAGCTGCAGTGGCAGGAGCCTCACCTGTCTCCATGGCAGCATTAAGGGGCAGTGAGCAAGTAGGTAGTAAGGAGTGAGGGGATCTGGACTGTAAGAAGGATGTCTGACTGCCAGCTTAGGCCTGATCCCTGGAACATCTCCTGATGGGTCCCAGACTGCAAGAGGGTGCAGGCTGGGCTGAGGAATACCCCCTTCAGTGTGTGAATTTTGTGCACCAGGCTTCTAGTGCATAATAAAAGGCTAATTAGAAGGTAGGGACACATTGAACACAAGAGTAGTATGAATTTAAGTTTCAGTGAATTCTCATTATTTGTGGTACTTACGTTCTATAAAGTTGCTGTGAATACTGAATTAGGCAATGCTAATGCTAATAGCTTTAGTAATTAAGCATTGCTTCTAGGGGAAATACAGGCTTAGGTTCCTAAGAGCCTCTGGTCACACTTTAATCAATGGATCAAAACATAATCTCATTCTATTTAAAGATACCTCTTTAATATATACAGAATTAGTGATCTATTATGGACCTTACAGCCAATGGCAATCAGCACACTGTGTAGCAACTCTGTAACCACCCCAGCTGGGGCAGGAAGTGTGGAAGGAATGAGCAAAAAGTGCTGGGGAAGAGGGAAGCCAGCGAGTCGCACGGCCCATGATGGTCCCAACATGCATAGGCAGATGCCCACAAATTCACTTCCCCTCTCTCAGTTTCTCTTTATCTCTCTTTCCTACCAGCCTTCCACATCTGCTCTTCCTTTCTCTTGCTTCCCTCTCTCCCTTCCTCCCTCCCTCCTCCTGGATACCATACTCCTCCCATAGATTCTTCTTCCACAGCCCTCTACCTTATCCTTCTTAGCCTGCACACTCACACACACTTCATCTTTTATTCTGTATTTTGACTGTACCTTTTCTATGTTTAGGTGTTCATATCTAAATGAAGATTAACATGTGTATTTTCTCTGTGAGACATCACAGCTATCTTATGTTTAGGAATACTGAGCACTTCAGCACTATGCATAAGGGCCATTTTAAACAGTGAAATTGACAGCAAAAAGCACAAAAATGCAAAAAAAAACGGCATTAAATAGATGATGAAAGCATACTTGTTTACAATATGAGATCTGAAATAGAAGGGAGTGTTGCTTTGTGTGAGCTCAGCTTGGGACATGGTACTCTGCCCATGTCCAAGACTATAAAAGCACCACAGGTATTGATTTTGGGGGTACAGATAAAGTTTAGCCAGTAGATGAATTTGCAAATACTGAATCTTTGAATAATATATATTGTAAACCTGGAGGACTGGTTTCATGGAAGAGGTGAATTTTGAGGTAGATTTGCAGGATGAGCAAATAAAGGTGAGAGGGATGAGTGGAGAGAGATGTCACCTTCTTATGGGCCCAGTTTTGGTCACACACTTACCTTCCTGACCATTGATCATTTGGTTACTCTAGGTCAGTGGTCGGCAAACTCATTAGTCAACAGAGCTGCATGTGGCTTGCGAGCCCCAGTTTGCCAACCACTGTGCTAGGATACCATGCTGTCTCCCAAACCAAACATTTGAGCTTTACAATGTCCAGTATATTCAAGAAGCAGGGAGGCATCTAATTTATGGAATAAAATAGTGTTAGATATCTCTTCATATCTAAGGTGAACTTCTGTTTGTGAATGAAACAGTCTTGAAGACTACACACTTGGGCCATGGTTGGCAAACTGTGGCTTGCGAGCCACATGCGGCTCTTTGACTCCTTGAGTATGGCTCTTCCCCAAAATACCACGGCCTGGGTAAGTCTATTTTGAATAAGTGGAGTTAGAATAAGTTTAAGTTTTAAAAATTTTATCTTTTGGCTCTCAAAAGAAATTTCAATCATTATAATGTTGATATTTGGCTCTGTTGACTAATGAGTTTGCTGACCACTGCCCTAGGGTATCTATAATAATAAAAGTGAAATATACTAATTAGACTGTACAGCCAAATGACCTTCTGAACGTGCTTTCTGATGAAGCTGTGCTGGCGGGCATCTGAGACAGTGGTGGTTAGGGGTGATTAGGCAGGCAGATGAGCAGTTAGGGGCAATCAAGTAGGCAGACAGAGGGGTTAGGGGCAACCAGGCAGGCAGGAAGAGTAGTTAGGGGTGATCAGGCAGGCAGATGAGCAGTTAGAGGCATCAGACAGGCAGGTGAGTGGTTAGGGATGATCTTACAGGAAGGCAGAGGGGTTAGGGTCAATCAAACGGGCAGGTAGAGGTGGTTAGGGGCATCAGGCAGGCAGGTGAGTGATTAGGAGCCAGCAATCTGGATTGTGAGAGGGATGTCCAACTGCTAGTTTGAAATTGGGCCTAAACCAGCAGTTGGACATCTCCTGAGAGGTCCCAGATTGCGAGAGGGTGCAGGTCGGGCTGAAGGGACCCTCCCCACCCCACCCCTCATGCACAAATTTCGTGCACCAGGCCTCTAGTGTGTGTGTGTGTGTGTGTGTGTATTGGCTCTGGGTCCAATCTATAATCTGCAAATCAGGATAGATTATTATTATTTTGTTGTCATACATCTACATGAGGCAGAGTAGAGAGAAACCTGGGGGCGAGGAGGGATGACCAAAGAGAGCCTTTTAAATTGTATAATGCTTCCCAATTTCCAAATTAGTTTATGTTATTTTTATTTTCTTTAATTGGAAAAAAGATTTCCCCTTTAATCCATAATTCAAACATTGCTTCTCAAAAGAGATAAAAATAGCATGTAGGTATTAGTCAAAGATTTGCTTTTTCAAGATTTGGCTGAAAACCAAACTAAAACTTCCATGTGCTCCAATAAACCCAGTGTTTCTCATAGGTTGCTATTTCTAATCCCTGTTTCCATGGTGATGGACTTTACATCAGCAAAAAGGGGATGAGGTATTGAGTGATTTATACCCACTGTTTGATATTTTAAGTGATTCACCACTGTTCTTTTCCTTTTCTGTAGAAAGTGTATAAGGGTATTTTTTTTTTGTAGGATTCTCAGACTTTCAGATAGGAACTCTAGAAATATAAACCTTAAGGGGTAAAGCCACAGCCAGTGCACTCTGGTAAGACATGGGGCCAGAGGCTGAAGTGATTTTAAAAGAACAAACCTAGAAGTCGTGGTAGTTGGCTACTTTATTCAAAATGATTTAATGAGCATAGATTTATGAAGCATTTATGATATATCCTTCAATACCAGCTAGGGGGTGGAAAACATTTTAAAAATTATTACTTATGTCAATAGCTCAGGATTGACTTTATTTTTCCCCTCTGTAGGATAACCCCACCTTTGATAAACTCAAGAACCCATGGATGTTAACTAATCAGAAAGATCAGAAAGATCACCTTCCAGAAAAGAAACTGACAATTCCAGTGAGTTCACTCAGGGACCCATGTGCTCTGTGGCCATTGCTGTGGTTGTTTCTATATTCATAAGAACAACTCATTAATCAAAAGCCAGTTCTGAAAGGGTCAATTATAGACATGGTTCCTGCCAACTTCCTTTTTCTACTGGGCCCAGTCCCTTGCATCCCCAGATCCCGGAAAGTACAGTTTCCTTTAGCCTATAATTGACAGGTTGACACTCTCAAAGTGCATCCAAGAAGTCAGGACGTTTAGCTGCCTGATTGGTAGCAACTATGCTTACTTCAAAAATATAGTGTATACTAAACCATAGTAGTGAAGGCCCATGTAAACCCATTTAATTGATTTAAAGTTTTAAAAAGATATTGTTTTTCACACTGTTGGAAAGGGTTTGACTGAATGAATTCACTGTGTTAACCAGTGTTCAGATGTTATGGAAAACGAGTAATAAGCTCCTCATTTTACGAAGTTAACTTCTTTTCTTTTTCCTTCAAGCCAGGGTTAGGAGTGTGAGCCATTCTTACAACTCCAGAATGTTTATGGAAAGGAAGAATGATTCAATCTGGTGGTATTCATTGTGCTAAGATGAATAAATTTTTTCCTACTTTTGTTTTTCTTGTTCCTCTACTTTCACTTTTTCCCCCTGTGGCTATTTCCCATTTCAAATGGAGAAAATAATAATGCATTAAAAAAAATTCTTTTCAGTTACCAAGGCAATTTTTTTTTTTAAAACCTCCCTTCTCGAGTACAAAAGCTCCTTGACACTTGGGAATTACTTCATTTTTCTTTACATTTATATTCCTTAGCAGTAGATTCACAGTTGAAGCTTTAAATAAAAGCTTGAAGAAAATTTTATAATTCCTGCCTGCTTATGAATAAACATTCAATGAATGGTGAAATGGAAAGCCCCAAATTTGAAAAGTGTCTGTTGCTGTGATTCAAATGTTTGCTTTAAAAGCACTTAAGAAGTTCCTGCAGAATATCTTGCTGTCTCTTGTTAACAAATCCGTCGGCTCTTCCAACGGGAAAGGTTACTGTTACCACCAGAGTTCAAATAGAATGGCATGGTACAAGGGATACAAGCCAGCACAGGTCTAATGCCACTAAGTTCTTTTTGGAGTGGTGAGTGGGTGGAATACATATCCAGTTTTCTTAGCACAAAGAATTCTAAATACTTTGAATATTTTAGTGTAGGAATCAAGGTAGTCACACACCTCCTTATTTTGGAACTTCTTCCTTCTCACCACTCCTTCCAAACAA
The DNA here is from genome assembly GCA_004026805.1 of Lasiurus borealis. NCBI lineage: Eukaryota > Metazoa > Chordata > Mammalia > Chiroptera > Vespertilionidae > Lasiurus > Lasiurus borealis. Next base: position 9,281 of record PVJN01038375.1, read on the forward strand.
CATCCTCCTTTCTGATGTAAAGACTCTTGCTTGGATACTGACCACAATTACAAGGCTGAGTGGAGACTATTTTCACCCCTTGTTTATAGTCTACCCCCAGTGGTTGGCAAACTCATTAGTCAACAGAGTGGCAAACCATGGCTCTGGAGCTGCATGTAGCTGGTGAGCCATAGTTTGCTTACCACTGGTCTACCTTCTCCTACAATTGCATTATAATTCAATTAATGTAAAATTTAAAAATTACATAATAACCTAGCTAAATCATTTACCAAGAGGCCATGTGGAGAGTGTAAGGGGAACAATTTTTTAAAAATAGTGCCTTCTCTTGTATATATGTTATGCCATCTACACATTATAAGTGTGAAAGCTGATTAAAAAAAAGGCACAACACCTAATTTAATTGGTGAAGAAACTGAGTATCACACTCTTAAAACAGCTTTTCTAATGTCACAGAACTAGTTACAAGAGAAACCTGAGGTTGGAATCCATGTTTACCTGAGTCTCACACTCTATAGGTAAAGAAAGCAACAACTATACTTAAAATGGTGTGATATTGATGTCTCCCAAGTCATTAAACAGAACATCCTTTGGGGAGGGCTTCAAAATTAATCTGCTCCATTTCAAATATTTTATTCTGCAGAAGGGGTATTTGATCTCTAAAGATGTAGTGAAATTAAATAATATTTTTTTAAAAAATATATTTTTTACAGAGAGGAAGAGAGAGGGATAGAGAGCTAGAAACATCGATGAAAGAGAAACATCGACCAGCTGCCTCCTGCACACCTCCCACAGGGGATGTGCCTGCAACCAAGGTATGCCCTTGACAGAAATTGAACCTGTGACCTTTCAGTCCGTAGGCTGACATGCTCTATCCACTGAGCCAAACCGGTTTCTGCACAGATAATGTTCTTAATTCTGCAAACCAACCTTATGTTCTTTGTGTAACCATGTATTCAATATGGCCTTGGATTAACTCCAGACCTATGAGTCTGCTTGTTGATTTGAAAACTGGTTCCCTGCACAGAGAGCAAGGAGAGACTGAGGCAAGCAGCAGACCACCCCAGATTTGTAGGTGACAATTTTAATAAAAAAGAGAAGTTACACACAAGGTTTGTCTTGGGAGGTCACAAAGTAAGTAGATTCCTGCCCTCCAGAGTCTTAAAAGTTTATACAGTCAGGTGCTGCATAATGACATTTTGATTAACTACAAACCACATATATGACTGTAATTCCATCCTATATAATAAAAGGCTAATATGCAAATCAGCTGAATGGTGGAACGACTGGTTGCTATGATGCAAACTGACCAGCAGGGGGAAGACACTAAATGCAGGAGCTGCCCCCTGGTGATCAGTGTGCTCCCACGGGGGGAGTGCTGCTTAGCCAGAAGCTGGGCTCACAGCTGATGAATGCAGCTTTGGTTGCAGGAGCCTCTTCCACCTCTGCAATAGGGCTAAGGATGTTTGACTGATGGCTTAGGCTTGAACCCCAGGGCCTCAGCCATCAGTTGGACATCCCTGGAGGGCTCCTGGATGTGAGAAGGCACAGGCTGGGCTGAGGGACCCCCCCAAGTGCACGAATTTCCATGAACCGGGTCTCTAGTAAGATTATAATGGGTTATAAGCAGTTTGCAATGTTGAAAGAAAAAGCTTGACCCCACTGCAATGCTGAGTTTACTGCTAGCTTTGAGTGGTTTAGACAAGAAGGCTGAGCATACTGGCTCCCAGCTGGGGCAAGGAAATAGTGAGTGAGCAAGTGAAGTGGGATGAGGTGTAGGGAAGCCTGGGAGTCTGTGCCCACCCCCTCCAGTCCTTGAATGCACACACATAGGTTCTCAAGGGCAAAACTTCCCTCTCTTCCCTCGTTTTCTCATCTCTCTTTCCTCCCAGTTCCATTCCTCTCTCTCTCCTTCCCCCCACCTTTCTGACTATGCCTTTTCTATGTTTATATATGTTTCGATGTACAAACACCTACAGCACAGTAGCATGCTGTACAGGTTTCTAGCTGTAGTGGGTGATACCATCTAAGTTTGTGTAAGTGTACTTTATTATGTTTACATAATGATGCATTTCTCAGAACATATACTCATCATTAAGTGACACATGACTATACAGAGGTCTTAACTGGGTTTAGTCACATTTTCATCCCAGATGATGTCAATGGCACTTTACTCTCTAAAAGCTGCATCTTTGAAACGTCTCTGTCTATAGGGTTGGGGAGCGGAAGTTACATTCCAAAGACAGGTCTGGTGGTAGGTAGCCTTCAGTTTTCCGGGTGCAGCTCATGGGTAAACGAGGTCATGTCCTCTCTGTGACCTCTTCCAACTCTAAGGATTGATAAATCCACTGAGATGCCTCCCGGACACCTCAACCTCAATACAGGTAGGTTGCTGAATATAGTAGTTTAATGACTTGGCCACTTACTAGCTGTGTGACTCAGCATCTCACTTAGTATCTCTGTTACCTAATTGGTATAGAACCTATAGACTTTGAGCAAATAATAAATACAGCACTTGGAACAGTGCCAGGTACAAAGCTATTGCTATATAATTGCTTACTGTATTATTACCCCAGTGGCCTTATTACTTTTCCCCAAAGGCCAGACCTCTTCATCTGTTCCTTGTGTGAACTATTCTGGCATGTAGTTGCCCAGTTGTCTAAGCAAGAAGATTGGGGCCAGCTTTTATTCCTTCTTCTTCTTCACCCCATTAATCAGTCACCAAGTCCTGTTGATTTTGGCTTTTTTCTTTTAGAAGAGTTTTAAAAAATATGTTTTTATTAATTTTAGAGAGAGAAGGAGGAAGAGGGAGAGAGAGAAACATCAATTGGTTACCTCCCGTATGCACCCTGACCCCAGGGATCAAACCCACAAAGTGAGTAGGTGCCCTGACCAGGAATCAACTGGGAACCTCTTGGTGGACACTATGATGCTCCAACCAACTGAACCACTCCTGCCAAGGCCCAACCTGCTTTTCTTCATCTCTCTAAGTTGGGGATACAATCCTTGTTACCTTGGACTACCTGAATATTCTTGATTCCCAATTCCCAATTGGACCTATTCTGTAGTCAGGGTAGTTTGAAAAATGCAAGTTTGATGCTGCTCCTCAGCCTCAATCTTTTCTGTGGTTTCCTATTGTTCTTGAGGTAAATACCAAAATTTAAATTTTAATAAGGTCCAACTGATCACTGTCTCCCCAGAGCTGTCTCTATTACTCTCTCATTGCTGTCTGAACTCTGCACACAAGGGACTTTTTTTCTTGTTGGTTTCACACCTGTTCTGGCTATCGGGTCTCCCTACTTGTTCTCCATAACAACATTTTTTCCTCTTCCCATAGTTACATTCTATTACTTCTTCAGAACTTGGCTCAAGTGTCATTTCCTTGACCACAAAACTGAATCAAACTCACCTGTTATATGTTCATACTATTCTGCACTTCTCTTCATAGCCATCATTTCAAATGATGACGTTATCTATCTTGTGTGCTCGAATGTAAGCCTCATGGAAGCTGCCCTGCCCTTGCTGAATACCAGAGTGACTAGTATACATTTGGCATTAAATAAATACTTACTGAATGCTTTTCTCCATTCAGAACTCGGTATGGTTGAATAACATAGGAATATTATCAATATTTTCTAAAAGCCCACATCTTTGCAAATTATCATAACTCTTTAAAAATAAAGTGCCTGTAAGTTTTTTAACTGGTTTTAAGATAATAATATATTCTAGGCTCCTGATAAATGGTAACTTTGTCTTTCTTGCTTCTAAAGATTTATTGGTATTATTTCAAATATGGATGACTTTTTTAGTCAGAGGTTTCAAATTTTAATTCAGTTCATATATGAGATAAGTTGATACTTTCTCTGTTGATTTATTCTCATCACCTACTGAAGCTGGGCTGTAAAGGTGAGAATTCCCAGTATTCATATCTATTTTAATCTGAAAATTATTAACTAAGCACTATCAATATGTGCTCATGTATCAGGTTTGATCTTCTAGGTGCTGTGAAGGCTATGCGCTGCGTGAGGCAAAGAACCTACTTTGAAAGCAGCTTACAAATGTGTTGAGTTAAAAGCAGCACTTGAATATCCAAATTCAGTGGCTTTGTGGTGTGGCCAGAATTCTGACCTTTTAAAAAGCTTGCCATGTGACTGACGTTCATTGTTACCCAGATGATTTGGGAACCAGCATTGTACAGCTAAAACATAAATAATATTCTGAATCTTACGTATAATGTTATCTTCTGGCAGCAAGAGCATCAAATGTCATTTCCTTGACCACAAAACTGAATCAAATCCACCTGTTATATGTTCATACTATTCTGTACTTTTCTTCATAGCATTCATTTCAAATGATGATGTTTATGTGCTTGAATGTAATCCTCATGGAAGTTGTCCTGTCCTTGCTGAATACCAGAGTGCCTAGCATACATTTGTCATCAAATAAATAAGATTATTTTATAAGCGAAACAGTTTAGATGTTAAATGTGCATGAAATAATACTTAGATGTTTGTAAGTTATATAACTAACACTTTTTAAATGGGTCACAGGATAGATATACTAGGTAGAAACTCAAGGCCAACCCCCACTCACCAAGAAATGCCCTCTGTCCACCTCGGCTCTGTAGAGATTGTTAGAAAAATCTATGAGTTTCAAGTTCTTCCATTTCTCAGCATTTATTGCTCATTAGAATATCTGGGAGCTCCAACAAATTGCAACTTGGGCTCTAGCTAAGACCCATTAAATTAGAGATACCAAGAGGGGTATTGTCTGTGCTCTCTGGGAAAGACCCAGTTTAGTCAACTAGGTAGGGCCAAGGATATGCTTAATAATGAAATAAACACAGTTTCTTAGTCCTTCATTGCTTTTTTTATTTCTTCAGAAAGGTATGCATGCCTTGGACCAGGGAATGAGAATGGAATTGTGGGTGGGTGATGGGGGAGCTGCTTGACCAAGCATGTTTTAAATGCAAGGCATTATCGTAGGAGTCTATAGACTATGTCACATAAAAGCTTTAGTAATGATCATGCATCATAGTCTCTTAAAAAATCTGGTGAATTTATAAGTTTTAAAGTTATGAACAAAAAAGCACACTAGAGAATAAAAGTTAAAATTAAGAAAATACACAGAAAAAAATGTGACTGAATTTTCTGTTTGGAGGAAAATTTATTGAGAACTATTCTAAAAATATATGGTTTAGAGGTTAACTGTGGGCTGAAACCATCTGTAGAGAGAAGTTACATCACAACAAATTTAATTATCAATCAGTCATAAAATGCTAGCAGCCAAAGACATCATAGTGGCCATTCTTCATTTGAAAGAGAAGTTAGCGTACTTGTCTAAGTCACACTGTTAGCTATCTGAGGAGGGTTTCTCAAATACTATCTAAATTTCTTAAAAACTGGAAATGGTGATGTCAATTCAGAAGATGTTATTTCAAGATATCCCACAGGTTTTATTTTGCACTACCTATTACCATTATTCTTAGACAATATTCAAATGGTTCTAATAAAGATTTTTTTTTGTGCATTGAGCTATGAACCAGGAGATCATGGTTCAATTTCCAGTCAGGGCACATGCCAGGGTTGAGGGCTTGAATCCCAGTGTGTGTTGTGCAGGAGGCAGACAATCAGTGATTCTCTCTCAGCATTAATGTTTCTCTCTCTCTCTCCCTCTCCCTTCCTTTCTAAAATCAATAAAAGATATATATATTTTTAAAAAGATTTTTTCCACTTGGAGAGTAAAAATATTAATATTTTAGCCCACCTTATACAAATGTTTGAATATATATATCAAGAATTGTGTCATGAATCTTGATAGTACTACAAAAGTGAGATTTAGTAATAACATTTTTCTTGCTAGTCTCCTTATCTTGCTTCCTCCAACTATGACCCTTTTGCCTTATCCGAACTTTATGATTCTAGATAAGAAATGGTAAATTGATATCCCCTGCGTGACTATATTTAAATAACTATTTCTGAAGGTAGTTTGTGGAAAAGTTTACAAAACACTGGAACTTTGTTGTTAATACAAGAGGGTACACCCAATGGAAATCATGCATGGCATGGTTCCAAAAGGGACCAGAGAAATTACATGAACTATTTTCAGATAAAAACATTTCCATCAAAACATGAACAGATGATTTTTTTGATACGTCCAGTATTAATTGTTCAAACAAATATCTTATCACTAAAAATACAAGAGAATCATTCCAAGCTCTACAAGGATAGGTGGATGCAAATACTAACTGCTGGAGTGTATGGACAAAAACATTTTCTGTCTCCAAGACTGTAGTGCATTGTCAGCTGTTCCATTCAGATGTTACCATTAAGTGCCTGTGTGTGGCAAAATTTATGCATGAAACAATGAAGGAAGATGTTTAAACTTCCTTTGGCAACTTTATCTTATTATAAAATCATTTCTTCTTCCTGTCTTCTTTTGGGACAGAATGGCTTTGCATCTTCATGGTCTTCACAGACTATGTATAGGGCTTCATGTCACTAAACTGGTAATCTGGTTTAGGTTTATTTCCCAAATGGACTGGCATCCAAATTTGCATTGTTTTATCTATCCAGAAACTGTGTCTACCTTCTTTATTTCCCTTTCCTTTTTTTTAAAATCTATTCTTTATTCCATATATTTTTGGTAATTCTTTCTCTCTTCTTCCCCATATATTTCTCTTTTTAAAGATGTTTTATTGACTTTTTAGAGAGAAAGAGGAAGGGAGAGGGACGGAGAGAGAAAGAAACGTCCATGTGAGAGACCAGCTGTTTCCTGCATGCACTCTACTGGGAATGGAGCCTACAACCCAGTCAAGTACCCTGACTGGGAATTAAACCAGCAATCTTCAGGTACATAGGATGATGCCCAACCAACTGAGCCATACCAACCGGAGACCCCATATGTTTCTTAAGTTAGTGCCCACTTTTAGATTTTCAGGCAACTGGCACATAATCTATGGGACACAAAGATTTTTGCAGCCATCTTACAAAAATGAAAGATGCACATGTATGCACATGCATACACACAGACACACACAAAATCCTATACTCCATCCTTTATTAGTACTCATTACATATGATGCTTCGGTTGAATTATTCCATATTTTATAACTGCTTTGGCTATTTTTGATTAATCATTACTATAAAGAAGGCAATGTTACAGTGGACATCAAACTTTTTACTTGTAGTTTCTATTTTTTTTTACTTAGTTTTATTGATTCAACAACAAAATGGGTGATAATATTTATTAGCACTATAGTGAAAACAATAGCTATGTTTTGAAGTATTTTGTCTTACTTTAGTGAATTTGCTTAAAATTGTGTTGAAATACAAGTTTAACAAATTTATCATGCTTCAATTTACCAAAAATATGTATCTTTTAACTGTTTATAAATTTCATGGCAATTTTTAATAGAATGGTTTAATATTTGGCTGATGTTGGCTAGGTTCACTCAAATGTCTATAATCAGAGGGCAACTTGGATGTGGACCATACAATGTAGACTATAGAACGGCTGTATTGGTTTTCTGCTGTTGCTGCAAAAATTATCTCAAATTTAGTGAAATGTTATTTAAATAGTTAAAAGAAACAAACCTTTTATAAATTGCTATTGATAATATTGGTAAGTTGGCAAATGACTTTAAATTTAATCATTTAGCTAATTGATTTTCAGGGAACTGATTTTAGAAAATTGATTTTTGGCATGTGGACTTTCTTTACTTTCTGATAAATTATATCATTTGAGCTTTACAAAAATTCTGATTTATTATTCTGTAATAATTCTGAATATTTTTTTTTATTTTTGTAATGGCAAGTAGGTGAGGTCGTGTTCACAAATTACTCTAAGCACTGTGAAACATGTCAGGATGCACACATATTGTCAATTGGTGCCATAATTGGTAATGAATTTGATGACTTGATTAAAATGGCATTTGCTATATTTCTTTCTAGTATTGCATTTCTTTTTTCTCTTTGCAATTCATAGCAACCTATGTGAGAGATACTTTGAGAATATATAAATTTTACCCAATGATTTTAGCACCCTTTGATGATTCTTGCTTAAATCAGTTATTACCTTAGTGGTTGCACAAAGATGATTTTCTAACTCTAATCTTCATCCTGCATTTATTAGCTGTCATTCTTTTACAAAGAATTTCTCTCCCACCTTCCCTTTCTTTGAACATATGTGTATCATTTTGAACACATGGATTTTTTTGAAAATAATTCACTTTCATTATTCTTTCTATTGCTGAAATTATGCCAAATTATTCCAGCCTTTAGAAGTTTTTGTGTCTTTCTGACTCGCCTCTATCAGTTTTTTTTTTAGTCTCTCTGTGCTATATGACACAGTAAAATGCTCCAGGCCCATCTTGGAAGCTTTAATTGAGACTGAATATGAAATGGTATTTAGAAATAAAAATTTGACACTAAATGTTTTCAATTCTTAGTTGATATGAAAGCTACTGTTGCTTCTACGCCCTCCATATTTTCATTTTCTTTGTCCATCAGTGCAACATTAATATGCCTGAAACATTAATATGTTTGTTTTATCATGCAATTTTAAGTTGATAGCTCTCTATTTTTTGTCTCTCAGTTATGCTGTAAACATGCATTGTGATAGTTTTATTTAATATCTGTACTGATCTATATGATTTTTTAAAAGGATGTTTAGATAAATTTGGATTTAAGAACACATAAAGATTCTAAGAGGACACAAAAACTACATATTGACTTTTCAATCTTTAAATCTTGAGTTAACTCATATCTTTCAATTTGCATTTCATTATTGGCTAGAGAAACACCTGATTGATCATAACCAATTTCAAGGGATGAGAGAAGTCCAAATCTACTACATGCTTAGAAGGATACCTGGAACACCACAGATTACTGCCATATCAATCTCAATTACCACAAATGCTTATAAAATATACAACCAGTCATTTCTTTGTTAAGGCTTCAGTTATTCTCGTAGCCTATGTTGCCCAGAAAATAATGCCTGAAGCAAAAGCTCACATGAAACTTTTAATTAGAGAATACAGAGAGGTATGAGTGCATTATTAGGGAATACAGGAAAGCTGGTGTGAGTAAAAAGGCATATGAGAGAGAGCAGAAGCAAAGGCCAAATGATATGTTCTCAGGTTGATATGTTGGTACCACTGGGTGTCAAATGCAACTGATTACTCACTTTGAAGTGCTTCCTTCCAGTAGGCCACATTAAATGATGGCATCTCTGCAGGGTTCATCTTGGGAAGAAGAAATTACCTACTAGTTCTTGTCTCCCATTGCTCAAAAGATTGGGCCATAAAGTTGGGTTCCTATACTTCGATTGTGCATGTGTCTGTCCTGAGCAAGTGAGTCAGGGTCTTACAGCTCCATGGCAATAAAGAAGCACTGGGATAGAAAATGAAAGTTGTACCCATTGCTGAAAGGTCAGATACTACTGGGTCAACTTATTGGAGCCCATACAGAATTGGTCATCAAAGTGAATGCTCAGGTGGACCCATTGGACAAGGACCCCCGTGACAAATGGGTGGCTTAGAGCAAATACAGGTTAGGCAAAGTAGGTTTACAATTATTCTTATGTAAAATAGTAAAATAACTAATAAATAATACAAGAATAAACTCTGTTTCACATATGCACAACTGTAAAGCTATTTTTATTACATACACATACCATCCCTGTATGTAATAGAACTAATTATATCTTCTCTAAGACAAATCCCTTTTCTGACTCTGATTTTTCCATAAGTGTTATTTGAATTATTTACTTGATTTAGGTTTGAGACCTTAGCATTATCTGTTAACTTCTGCTTCTTCTCACTCTGCAATCACAGTTAGAAGCTCAGTCATGTAGAATATAACTCCACAATGGCTCTTGAATCTGTTATGTCATTTCCATTCCCAATGCCATCCCTTTAATTCAGCTTTGGGTACATTTTGCCTGAAATAGCCACCTGATATTTTCCATACTTTCTGCCTCTCCTTTCTCTTACTCATTCTGAAAACTGCATGCCAGAATAACCTCTCTACAGCATCTGATGTTTTTTTCTTCTTCTTCATAACATCAACTGCTCCCAAGAGTCTACCAAATTAAATTTAACCTTCCACAAATTAATTAAACCTGCTTTATCCGCCTGGTTCTGTTTCACTAGTATCCATGTACCAAATTGCAGCCAAATTGGATTTCACATGCTTTCTTGGACAACTGTGCTTTCTTGATTTTATTCCTGACCCATGTTTCCCTTAATCCTAAATGCCCTTTTTGCTACTGCTATTTTTTAAAATATTCCCCTTCCTCCAAAACACATTTTTAAAATTACCTTCTTTAGGAAGCTTGAGTCCATTAAGCCTTTTATTTTTAATCACTGCCAGTAGCCAATCTCTTGCCTGGGTGCTCTTCACTTCTTATTTGGGCTATTTTCTACCTTCATTTAAAAAGGGTATGTGAAGCCAAGACCAGTTTGGCTCAGTTGATAGAGCATCAGCCTGGGGACTGAGGGGTCCCAGGTTTGATTCCGGTCAAGGGCATGTATCTTGGTTGTGGGCACATCCGCATAGGGGGCGTGCAGGAGGCGGCTGATCAATGTCTTTCTTTCATCGATGTTTCTATCCTTCTATCCTTCTCCCTTCCTCTCTGTAAAAAAAAAATCAATAAAATATTTTAATAAAAAGGGTATGTGGAGGAGTTGGGGGCATCGAACACCCGGAGTTGCTCTCCAGTTTAAGAACTTAGCATCAGGAAGGAAAGAGGTGAACTTGGGAGGCTCAGACGAAGGAAATTGAAGGTAACTACTCTGCAAAGATACCTGTGTTTTGTATTCCTAGATTCAGTTCCTTTAGCATACAAGTTTGTAAGAAAGGTCTTTCTCAGCTGTCATCAGACTGTGAAGCATGATTGAGACACTGATGCTGACCAGTTTTGCAAAGAGAGTAACTATATATAATATCTGCTGATATGGACAATCTGGCAGGGCTGGTAGGGCATCAGAAGGATTTCTTTCTCCCTCCCTCTCCCCCTCCCCCCTCCTCCTCCTTCTTCTTCTTCTTCTTCTTCTTCTTCTTCTTCTTCTTCTTCTTCTTCTTCTTCTTCTTCTTCT
>PVJN01038376.1:0-20394 GCA_004026805.1 Lasiurus borealis
GTGTGTGTGGGTTTAGTGATATAATGCTGGTTTTAGAAATAACACTTCTTTTGGCCAAGAACAAAAATGAAAAAGCTAATGGTCAATTGGACATTGGATAAGACATTTTTCCAGTAAATATAGAAACCTGTATTTTCTAATAATTATATATATTTTTAATTTGACAGCATTTGTAGGCTCCATTTATAACAAACATTTATTAGTGACTGCTAACTAATTTATATTGAATCCCTTAAGCTAATACAATGTCATTGGTAGGGTGGCAAAGGAAATGATTCACTTAGTATATAATTCCATTATGATCACTTCATTTAAACAAATTAATTATTCTACCTACTACTGTAATCACAAATTAATCCTCAAGATTACAAGGGGGAGGGAGATAAATGGTAATTTGTGAGACCTGCTTTCTAGGATTTTTTCTTCAAGGACATGGCATAGTTGGAGACTAAGTTATCACAAGAACCATCCCTTTTTAGAAAAACTCAAGAAAATAATTGTATTTCCAACTCCATTCTCATCCCACACCACTTCTTACACCTTCGCGGAATGTTTCTATGACCTTCTTTGTTTCCTTTCCATTCAGAATTTGTATGCTTCACTATATCTCAATAGGGTTTCCTCCTTCAGAGATATTCCCTTTGAGATACCCCTCCACAGTTTTGTTTGTTTTTACTCATTACAATTTCTGTTGGTAACAATTTTCTGGAAGGCTGACCATGAATCTGACCTCATGCTTTTAGTAAGATCATGGAGTCAGAACTCATCTATCATGAGAGTCATTACTTTCAGAAATATTTATCAATGCATTCCTTATACTAGACATTGAAAAATATATAAGTGCAAGTAGTCCCCATTTCCAAGTCTCTCACAGCTTACTAAAGGAAATGGATAAAGAAAATAAATTGTAACACATTGCAATTACTGATATGAGGAGGTATATCAGGATACTTACTATTGGACTTCAAAGGAGGGACACTTTCACACTCTTATGGATCAAAGACAATTTCAATAGACTTGACACCAAAGTTGGATCTCGAAGGAATAAATAAAGATTAGCAAAATGAAGGGTGGAATGCTGTCATAATCAGAGGGAAGAGTTTTTAGAAAATCCCAGAGGCATAAGAGGATCTAGAGAATTCAAGAAGTTGCAAATGGTTTGCGGCAGGAATATTGACTTAATGGGAATTTTGAAAAGACTAATAGAAGTCAGATCAATCAAAAGCCTTATTACATGCATTGTAAGAAACTTTGAACTTTTATCTGGAAGATAATTGGGTGACCATTGAAATAGGAAAGTGATATAAGCAGATTTACATTTAGAAATTGGACTTTGGCAATAGTTTGGAGAAGGAATTCTAGGACAACAGACCTGTTATACAGATAGTAAGGGGGTTGATGCTATAATTCACAGGAGAAAACAGAAGTGCCTAGACCATGAGAGCAATTTTCAGAACTATTTAGACTGCCTATGGAAATCTTACTATTGTATCCTCTATAAGCCTTATGGAAATATTAACCACCTCCCCCCCAATTTTTTTTGTGTTATGTCAATTGATCATAAGGTGTTCGGAATAGAAGAGAATTTAAAAGTTATTGAGAGATTCTAATCCAGTGATTAAATTCCTTTTATAACATCTTGCCAGGTGGGGATTTAGCCCATGTTAAATGACTCCAGGGAGAACAATCCACTATTCCCTAAGAAAGATCTCAAACATTTCCTCTAACTTAAAAAAAGAAAAAAACAAACAAACAGGAAGCTATGTAGGGACTTGCAAGTCAAGATTCCAGGTGTTGTCCAGATTTTCCATTGACTTCACTCCCACTCTCTTCCTGAAATTCATCTCTGTGTAGTGATGCATAATTTATATGTAGGGCTGACTTTATGGGAAGGTAATAAAAAGAAGCTGTTCCCTAAGTAATGTCATTTTGGGGGCTAAAAGGCAAAGTTCCTCAACAACCCCCACACCCAAGCTATAATGGAGTCTCAGACACCACCATTAGCATTTCTGAAGAAATGGCACGATAAACTAAATCGCACCAGGGTGTTAATTACATATCAGATAGATTTCATCCTGACTTTGGGGACCTTGGGAAGTACACGACCTCCAGTAAAGGAAAGAGCACTAAAAGTGGAGAGAAGAAAAGCAACACTTAGGCAAGATGAGCCAGAGGTTCCCAGAGGTCCATAGACAGAAATGCTTGATTAATTGCATAAGAAGGACTTGGAATTTGTTCAAAATACTGTGTCCAGGACTCCTCCTTGTATTATGTCTGTCTTGATAGATCTGGGGTAGATTCCCGGGAAATTCTGATATGCAGCTAAAGTTAGGGACTGTTAGGTGTGAAGCTACATTGAAAAAAAAAAAAAAGCGAAAACAACATGACCCCTATTTCACAAGAACACACAGCGTCAATGTTCCTTTTAAGCTCTTGTTCTAAATTCTCTAAGGTGAAGGTTATGGGGAGAATCACTGGCATATTAAATGTTTGCCATAATGTGTCACTGACTTCTTTTTTTTTTCACTGAATTTTTAAAAGTTGCTGAGACTTCTTCAACAACAATAGGCTTTTAATGAGAACTATGTTGATGATTACAGAACGATACATAACACTTTGCTCTTTAAAATTTTATTGATTTATTTGAAGTGTGTGTGTGGTGGGGGAGGGGGCGGGGGAATCGACTTGTTCCACTTATTTATGCATTCATTGGTTGCTCCTTGTATGTGCCTTGACCAGGGATCAAACCTGCAACCTTCTCAGGAGGAGGCTCTAACAAAATGAGCTCCTCGAGTAGGGCAACACTTGCTTTTAAAATTTCTTTTGACTGTTGTAATATCTATGTCTCTTAGAATGAGAGTTTTATGAATTTGTAACATTCGGTCTTTTATCTCCATAATAGGTTTGTGAAGTAAGTGGCAAGTTTTAGCTATGATTTTTTTTTAGAAAATGGATAAGGAGGTAAAAATGCTTTGTTATAGTCAAAAATGTCTCCACGTTACAGTTGAAACACTCAGATCAAAGATATAAAAACAGGCTCTGGCCACCTAGTTCAGATGGTTAGAACACTGTCCCAATACATATATTCTGGGTTTGATCCTCTGTCGGGGCACATATAAGGAGCAACCAATAAGTGCATAAATAAGTTGCACAACAAATCTATGTTTTCCTCTCTCCCTTCCTGTCTCTCTAAAAGCAATCAGTAAAATAATAAAATTTGAAAAAGATAAAAAACATAGCATTTCTTTTTGTAGAGTTTACAAAACTGGCTTGCATATTTGATTCTTCTAGTTCTATACTATAGGTAGGATAGGTGTGAGAATACCAATTTTATAGATGAAAAGGCTCAAAGTTTGAGGAATTTTCCCAAGATTTATGAGTATTCTAAGTGGGGCATGTGTTGTTGTTGTTTTAATCCAGCTTGAAACAGAACCTTTTACATTGTTTTCTGTTTTCTAAATAATTCTAGTAAACTTCGTATATTAATTCATACATTTTAATAATTTTTACAAAGATTTGTTTAGTTACTTCTCCCAGCCCCGTTGATCCTGGCTGTGGGCGAAAGAGCATCATCTGTGTTATATTCTGAGAGTATATACAACATCCTGGAAAGCATTGTTTCAGCTGCACAAGGTATGCCATCGGCCAGTTAGCTGGTGCCATAAGTGAATCTTCAAACAGCCATTCCACCATTCTATCAGTCCAGTGGCTTCAGGATGAGGACAGGGCAAGACTGGTGAATTCCATGAGCATGGTTCCATTGCTTTATTTCAGTGGTCGGCAAACTGCGGCTCACAAGCCGTGCTTTGCCGTCCACTGACTTAGGCTCTCGATTCCAATAATTACAGGCTGTTGTTGTTCCTTGTGATTAAGCCCCTATCGGATAAGATATTTCATTTCTATACAAAGACTTCCTTCAGCAGAGAGGAAGCTATGTGAATTACCACGACAGAGGATAAACCATTCTGTAAATCCGTGGATGGTGGGTTTGGCATAAATTTCATATGCAGAGAAAGAAAATATATAGAGAAAGTGTCTGTTTCAGTGAGAACAAAGTGCTGCCACTCCCATGAAGGAAGTGGTTCAATGGTAATAAATGGCTGACAGGTAGGAGACAGAGCCCCTTAGGGAATGACTGCATGGAAGGCTTGGTTTTGGTTTGCCCCAGCAACGAAATCACATCCGGAGCCCTGGTTCCAATTGGAGTCACTATCTGATTAAGCTTACAATAATCTGCAGTCGTTCTCCAAGATGTGTCTTCTACAGGCCAAGTCAGGCAATTTGAACAGAGATGTGATAGGAATCACCGCCCCTGCATCTTTCCAGTTCTTTACGATAGCACAAATTGCTGCACTCTCTCCAGCAACACAGTTTACTATATTCATAGAGGAAGGTGGTTCTCCTGGCTCCCTGTTGACATTTTCTACCATAAAAGTGAATCCCCCAAAATTATTATGAAACATACGATTGTCATTTCATTTCCGACAGATCCAAACTAGCCAAAGATTCCATATCATCCCTCAAATTCTATTAGATTAGTGAGTCTATCTTTTCAGTATAAATTATACATTTATTTAGCTGCAATTCTTCTCTGTATCTTAATTTAAGTGTTTATTTTTGTACTTGTATTAAAATAAATTGTATGTTTGTTATTAAGAATATAAAGTATTATCTTAATAATTTATTCTGACTTCTCAGTGAGTCAAAGCAGTCCAACCCAGGCTTTTTCCTGTTGCTTCTCCTATGGCCTTCTTTGTTTCACTGTCCCAAGTATATTTTTGCTCTCATCATGAACTCAATACCCTTCAGCTCAGTGCTGTGTAGCCCTTCCCTTTGAATATCCCCACCCCCATCCCCTTTTCTTTAAATACATTTTTTTTTCTTTACTCATCCTCTGAGGTGGCTATTTAGCCTGCCCACACATTACCAATTTTAGCCTTTCATTTCTTTTAGTGCTTCAATGTTTGAAATAACTGTGGTGCCACTAAAATGATTAAGGGTAAAACGCCATAGCTAGAGAAGCAGTTTATTGTTATTTTATAACTAGAAGCCCAGTGCACAAAATCCGTGCACTGGTAAAGTCCCTAGCAGCTGCCAGCTAGAGCTCCCTCCCTTCCCCCAGCCGGCCCACCCCCTGGTCGAACTCCCAGAAGAACTCCAGTAGAGGGGACAATTTATATACTATGTTTTTATTATATAGGATAAGCTGAATATAGAGCCATAGCTTCTAATACCATCCTAAAACAATGGGCTAGTATATTGTATTCCAAGATTTTCTTTTACACTAACCTAAAACCTAATAAACACTGTAAAATAGATAAATAAGAAGTTACCCTTTGTGGTCCATATGTCTGGGGGCAGGGTTGGAGGCAGAGTTCCTACCCAATAGGTTCCTCCTCCATCAGCTTTTGTTGATCCCTAAAGCAACATTTCTGAAAATCTATTCTATAGATCCCATCAATCAGAATCAAATCTACCAAATCAGCATTACTGTTTACCCCCTGGCCAATGTTAACAAGACACTCATTGTGTGTATCATATGATGGGGTATTGGGGTAATGAATAATAGCAGTTTGCTGAAAATTTCCTCCCTCCACTTCCATCATCTGTTGAGAAATTTTAGTTCAATAATTGAGAGTTTATCTTATTTAAATAAAATTCATCATTACAGCTTTTTAAATTATAAATCATCTTCTTGGTGATCATCTGCTTGCTTAAAAATCCCCCATGTTTCCTTACTGCTGATCAGATGAAGTTCAGATTTCCCAGGCTATAAAATTAATCTTGGTTTGGTTCCATACAGATCTGAATAGCTTCAGTCCCTACTGATCTCTTCTAGGAACTTATGTTCCAGCTGCACAGAACTTTAAACTGTTTTCTGAACAAACATTTCTTGATATATTTTTCTTCTTTTCATATTATTAAAGGAAAACACAATCCTTCAGTAAAAAATGTTGAAAAAAAATAAAATCATAACCAGTCTCACCACAGTTAACAATGGGGTGTTTTACTTTGAAGATAGATAAATAGCTTGGGGTAGGGGGCAGGTATGGGCTAGAAGGGGTCAATGGGGAAAAAGCAGGGACATATGTAATACTTTCAACAATAAATATATATTTTTAAACAAAGAAAATAGAGCCAGGAGCCAAATAATGTAGGCAGCTTCTAGAAGTTAGAAAATACAAGGAAATGGATTCTCCCTTAGAGGCTCTAGAAGGATCACAGCCCTGATAACACCTTGACTTTAATTCAGTGAGACCCATTTTGGACTTCTGACCTTCACACTGTAAAATAAGAAATGTGTTCCTAGAGGAAAGAGATAGCGACTGGCAGGACAGAGGTGAGGGAGAGGAAGTGAGTGAGTGAGGGTATGAAAGGAGAGTGGGTGGATGTGTGTGGTGTGTGTGTATGTGAGTGAGTGAGGGACAGTTAAATCTCACAGGAACAGCAGGGGCTGGCAGACCAGGCTCTCTTGGACAAGGAGAGACTATCACCGCTATGGCACTCCCCAGACTACAGGACTCAGGCATGGAGCCCACGCCATCTTCAAGGGGAGAAAGACCTTTCTTAGGAACTCATTAGCACCACTACCCAGGCAGGACTTTGACACTGCCCGCGACCCAGCAGCCACTTCAGCCAAAACCCTGCTACCCCAGCTGCAGACCCGCAGACACTGGGACCTCCATCTCCAAAAGTACACCATTCTCACAGCAGTAAGTGCATCTTCCCCCTTCCCAGCAGCAGAACCCTGGACACCACTTTCCTTCGCACATTTCTAGCCTTGCAGGCATCCAGGGCACATTACTCCTTAGGCAGCGCCTGGGAGCCACGAGAAGCCCCCCGTTGGTGTGATTCTGTACAGACAAGGGCGCGCTCCCCAGCAGTAGGAATTCTGAATTTCTTCTGCCTGAATAACTGCCTGCAGACACCCCAGCTATGTAACTTCAGCGCCAGGGCCCCTCAAAGTGCATCAGAGCTCTGTACCGGCAAACTCACCACCTCAGACACGCACATTTCCCAAGGGCAGACACCCTGAGACCATCTATCCACAGGGACCTCTGGGGAGCTGCTTTGAGCCCCTGCTGGGTGTGATTCTGTACAGACAAGGATGTGCTGCCCCGCAGTAGAAATTTTGAACTCCTTCCTCCTGAATAACTGCCCACATACACCCCAGCTGCTTAACTTCAGTGCCAGGGCCCCTCAAAATGTGTCAGAGCTCTGCGCAGGCAAACACACTGCCAGTCCGTGTACGCATTACCATAGGCAGGCAGCCCATTTATCCATAGGGTGCTTGTGGAAGCTGCTGTGAGTCCTTGCTGGGTGTGAACATGGACAGACAAGCATGTACTCCCCTTGGCAATAGAAATTCTGAATTCACTCATCCTTGATACCTGCACTCAGTTGCCTCAATTTCGCGGCTTCAGTGCCAGGGCCTGTCAGAGTACTTCAGCGCCCCTCGCTGGCAAATGCACCATGAGTGCCCCTGTGATCCTCCTCTGGGAGCGTGCACATATTCACC
The DNA here is from genome assembly GCA_004026805.1 of Lasiurus borealis. Lineage (NCBI taxonomy): Eukaryota > Metazoa > Chordata > Mammalia > Chiroptera > Vespertilionidae > Lasiurus > Lasiurus borealis. The sequence goes on from PVJN01038376.1 coordinate 7,520, forward strand.
ACAGATGGAGCAGAAAAGCTAAGTCTGCCCACCTGACAACTATAGAACTCTGGCCTCAACAGTCATGCCTTTCTAGAACACAGGCCTCCTAAGACCCATCACTCCAACAAACGGTTCCTGGGTGCCACAGTGAGTACCCACTGGACATGTCTTATTTCAATCAAGGGTGCAAGACAGCAAAAATCAAGACCACCCCCCTCCACAGCTGATGACTTCTAGACACCGCAGTTGTACCTTTTTATATCACAAGTGTACAATAGCTCAAGTAGGGAGCTACACTAGATTACCAAGCCCAGGAGACCTGAGATAGCACTCCAGTAGCACGATCCCCAAAAGAACCTGAGTATCAAACCAATCGGACCTACAATTAAAATGTTACAGCAAACATGGGAAGACAAAGAAGCAATCCTCAAAGGAAAGAAAAAGAAGAATCACAGAAAGGGAGTTAAATGAAACAGAGCCTAGCAGCATATCAAAAAAAAGAATTCAGAGTAATGGTTATAAGGATGTTTAAACGGTTGAATGACAAATACACACAACACAATGAGAACTATAAGGAGATGAATGAGAATGTCACCAACATGAAAAGAAACCAAGAGGAGATGAAGAACGACATAGATGCAATAAAGAACACAATGGAAGGCTTAAACAGTAGACTAGAAAACTAGAAGACAGAGTAGGAAAAAGCACACAGACACAGCAGCAACTGGAAAGAAGACTTAAAAAGCAAGAGGAGAGTCTAAAGGAGCCTTGGAACAACACAAAACAAAACAACATTCACATAATAGTGGTACCAGAAGGAGTGGAAGAAAAGCAAGGAATAGAAAACCTGTTTGAAGAAATAATGACAGAAAACTTCCCTGATGTTAGTAAGAAAAAAACTATGCAAGTCCAAGAACTACATAGAGTCCCAAACAAGTTGAACTCCCAAAGACCAATACCAAGACACATCATAATTAAATTGGCGAGCACCAATGACGAAGTAAGAATCTTAAAGGCTGCTAGAGAGAGACAGAAAGTAACCTACAAAGGATCTCCTATTAGAATATCAACTGATTTCTCAACAGAAACACACCAGGCCAGAAGGAAATGGAATGAAATACACAAAGTGATGCAAAGGAAGGAACTGAAACCAAGAATACTATAACCAGCAAGGCTTTCAATCAAAATTGAAGATGGAATCAGGAGCTTCACAGACAAAAAAGAACTAAGGGAGTTTATTATAACCAAAGCAGCAATGCAAGAAATGCTGTAAAAAGAAGAAGAAGGAACACAGGGGTAAAGAATAAAAATGGCGACAAAGAAGTACCTTTCAATAATAAATGTGAATGGATTAAATACCCCAATCAAAAGACATAGTGTATCTTAGTGGATAAGAAAACATGACCCAGCTGAAACCGGTTTGGCTCAGTGGATAGAGCGTCGGCTTGCGGACTGAAAGTTCCCGAGTTCGATTCTGTCGGGGGCATGTACCTTGCTTGCGGGCACATCCCCACTGTGGGGCATGCAGGAGGTGGCTGACCGATGTCTCTCTCTCTCATCGATGTTTCTGACTTTCTATCTCTCTCCATTCCTCTCTATAAAAATCAATAAAATATATTTTAAAAAATGACCCATATATCTGCTGTATACAGGAAACCCACCTCAGAAAAAGATGTACACAGAATAATGGTGAAAGGATGGAAAAATGTTATCAGGAGAATGGAAATGATAAAAAAAAAAAAGCTGGAGTAGCAATACTTATGTCTGACAAATTAGATCTCAAAGCGAAGGACATAAAAAGAGATAAGGAAAACCACTTCATAATACTAAAGGGAGCAATTCAACAAGAAGAAATAACTCTGGTAAATATATGTGCACCCAATACAGGAGCACCCAAATACATTAAAAAAAAAAAAACAACTCCTGGAGGATATCAAGGGAGAGATAGACAGTACTAAAATCATAATAGAAGACTTTAATGCCCCACTATCACCACTGGACAAATCCTCTAAACAAAAAATCAAAAAAAAAATCAATCCTAAATGACTCACTAAACCAGATGGAATTAATTGATATCTTCAAAATATTTTACCCCAAAGCCATAGAATATACAGCCTTCTCAAGTGCACATTGGGTCACAGGCAAATTCTCTTAAAATTCAAGAAGATAGAAATCATATCAAGCATCTTCTCAGATCACAATGGCATAAAATTGGAAATCAACTACAATAAAAACAATCCAAAGAAATCAAATACATGGAGACTAAATAGCATGCTATTAAACAATGACTGGGTTACCATAGAGATCAATGAAGAAATAAAAAACATCATGGCAACAAACAACAATGAAAACACAACAGTCCAAAACCTATGGGACACAGCAAAAGCAGTCTTGAGAGGGAACTTCATAGCTCTAACAGTCAACTACAAAAAACAAGAATCAATGGTAATAAATTATCTAACCCTACAACTCAAAGAGTTAGAAAGAGAAGCAGAAGGAAGAAAATAATAAAGAACAGAGCAGAGATAAACGACATAGAGATAAAAAAAAAAACAATACTAAAGATCAACAAAACCAAGAGTTGGTTCTTTGAAAGGATAAACAAGATTGATGAACCTCTACCCAGGCTCACTAAGAAGCAAAGATAGAGAACCCAAATAAAAAACAGAAATGAAAGAGGAGAAATAACAACAGACCCCACAGAAATACAAAGGATTGTTTAAAAAATACTATGAACAACTCTATTCCAACAAACTGGAGCATGTGGAGGAAATGGACATATTCTTAGAAAAGTACAATCTTTCAAAACTCAATCAGGAAGAATCTAATCTCAGTAGGTCAATAACTATGGAAGATATTGAAGTAGTCATCAAAAAGCTTCCAGCAAACAAATACCCAGGGCTAAATGGCTTTACAAGGAGTTTTACCAAATTTCAAGGAAGAACTAAAACCTATCCTCCTCAGATTATTCCAAAAAATTCAAGAGGAAGGAACACTTCCAAGTTCATTCTATGAATCCAGCATCACCCTAATACCAAAACACAATGAAAGAGAATTACAGGCCAATATCCCTCATGAACATAGATCCCAAAATTCTCAACAAAATTCTAGCAAATTGGAACCAACAGTAGATCAGAAAGATTATACACCATGACCAAGTAGGATTTATCCCAACAATAGAAGGACAGTACAATACCCACAAATCAATAAGCATAATAAATCACATAAACAAATTGAGAGATAAAAACCACATAGTCATATCAATTGATGCAGAAAAAGCATTTGACAAAATCCAATACCTTTTCTTGATAAAAACTCTCAACAAGGTGGGAATAGAAGGATCATATCTGAACATAATAAAAACCAAGGTGACAAACTCATAGCCAACATCATGCTTAATGGGCAAAAACTAAAATCATTTCCTGTAAGAACAGGAACAAGAAAGGGATGCCCACTTTCAGCATTCCTATTCGACACAGTACTGGTAATGCTAACCATAGCAATTAGACAAGAAGAAGAAATAAAAGGCATCCAAATTGGAAAAGAAGAAGTAAAGCTGTCCTTATTTGCAGATGGCATGATATTGTACATAAAAAAATGAAAGACTCCATCAAAAAACTAATGGACTTAATAAGTTAATTAGGCAATGTAGCAGGATACAAAATTAATGCCAAGAAATCTATGGTATTTCTATACAATAAGAGTGAACTTACAGAAAGTGAGACTAGGAATAAACTTAAGTAAGGAGGTAAAAAACTTATATGTGGAAAACTACAGGACACTAAAAAAAAAAAAAAAAAAAAAGATAAAGGAAGCCGTAAACAGATGGAAGACCATACCATATTCATGGATTGGTAGAATCAACATCATTAAAATGTCCACACTACCCAAAGCAATCTATAGATTCAATGCACTCACCATTAAAATGCCAACAGCATATTTCACAGACCTAAAAAGAACTCTCCAAAAATTCATCTGGAATAAAAAAGACCCCAAATAGCAACACTGAGAAAGAAGAATAAAGTAGGTGGGATCTCAATACCAGATTTCAAGCTGTATTACAAAGCCACTGCTCTCAAAACAGCCTGGTACTGGCACAAGAACAGACATATAGAACAATGGAATAGAATAGAGAGCCCAGATATCGACCCAAACCACTATGCTCAATTAATATTTGACAAAGGAGGCATGAACATATAATGGATTCAAGACAGTCTCCTCAATAAATGGTGCTGGAAAAATTGGACAGATACATGCAAAAAAATGAAACTAGACCACCAACTTACACCACACACAAAAGTAAACTCAAAATGGATAAAGCATTTAAACATAAGACAGGAAACCATAAAAATACTAGAGGAATCCACAGGCAGCAAAATGTCAGACATATGCCAAAGGAACTTCTTCACTGATACTGTTCCTAGGGCAATGGAAACTAAAGAGAAAATAAACAAATGGGACTACATTAAAATAAAAAACTTTTGCACAGCAAAAGAAACCATCAACAAAACAACAAGAAAGCCCACTGTATGGGAGAACATATTTGCAAATATTATCATTGATAAAGGTTTAATCTCCAACATCTAAAGAGAACTTATACAACTTAATAAAAGGAAGATAATGATCCAATTAAAACATGGGCAACAGACTTAAACAGAATCTTTTCGAAAGAAGACAGAAGGAAGGCCAAGAGACATATGAAAACATGCTTAAAATCACTAATTATCCTAGAGATGCAAATCAAAATGACAATGCAGTGTCATCTCACACTGGTCAGAATGGCTATCATCAACAAATCAACAAATGACAAGTGTTGGCAAGGATGTGGAGAAAAAGGAACCCTCACGCACTGCTGATGGGAATGCAGACTGGTGCAGCCACTGTGGAAAATAGTATGGAGTTTCCTTCAAAAACTAAAAATGGAACTCCCATTTGACCCAGTAATTACACTTCTATAAATATACTCCAAGAAACTAGAAACACCAATCAGAAAGAATATATGCACCCCTATGTTCATAGCAACAGAATTCACCATAGCTAAGATTTGGAAACAGCCCAAATTCCCATCAGCAGATGAGTGGATTAGAAAACTATGGTACATCTACACAATGGAATACTATGCTGCTATAAAAAATAAGGAATTCTTATCATTTGCAGCAGCATGGATTGACCTGGAGAGCATTATGTTAAGTGAAATAAGCCAGGCAATGAAAGAAAAATATCACATGATCTCATTTATGGAAAATAAAGACATATAACCTGATGAACAAAAAGACACAGAGGCAGTAAAACACCAAACAGACTGTCAAATTACAGTGGGAAGGCTGGGGAGTGCTGGAGAGGGGGAAAAAGAGATCAACCAAAGGACTTGTATGCATCATATAAGCACAACCAATGGAAACAAGACACTGGGGTGGGAGAGATGATGGCATGTGACAGTGGATAGGGGAGGCTGGGTGAAGGTCTATGGGGGAATAAAAGGGTGATATATGTACTACTATGTATAATATTTTAAACAATAATATAAAACTTTTAAAAAAGAAAGAAATATGTTCCTTTAATCCACCAAGTTGGTGGCAATTTTTATAGCAGTAACTAGTGGTCTGGTACACAAAATTTGTGCACAGGGGGAGGGGTTCCTCAGCTCAGCCTTCACCTTCTTCAATGGGGGACCCCTGGGGTGATGTCTGACTGGCTTTGGGCCTAAACCCCTCTGCCTGCCTGCCTGCCTGATCGCCCCTAACTGCCTCTGCCTGTCTGCCTGTTGACCCTTACTTCTCTGCCTGCCTGATCACCCCCAACTGACCTCCCTTGCCAACCTGGTTGCCCCCAACTGCCCTCCTCTGGCAGCCTGATCTTGCCCCAAGTGGCCCTCCCCTGCCAGCTTCTGCCTCGTCCACCATCCCTAATGGCCTCTATCTTGGCCCCCACTACCATGGCTTTGTCTGGAAGGAAGCTGAATGTCTGGAAGATGGCCAGTTGACCCAGTCTAATTAGCTTATTACCCTTTTATTAGTATAGATAGATTATATAGGATAGGATTGCTTAAAAGAGGGGGAAGCCTTTTTCATCAGGAGATGATCTTGGCAGACAAAAATACATATTCCCTATATCTAGACTGATAGCCAGCCATATGGACTATACTGCCAAACCGGTCATTTAAAAATGGAATCGCTTTCTTACACCTTATACCAAACAGCTGTTGTCTTTAAAACCCCTCCTCAGCCCCCACCTTAGGTTCTGCCATCGAAGTTCACCCATATTAGATTCTGACTCATTTGTTTCTATGCCAATCAGCATCTCTGGGCCCATCAACAGGCCTGACCAGCAGCCCCAACAGAGGCCTGAGAAGCAGGCTGATCAGCAGCCCCAGCAGAGGCCTGAGAGAAAGACGGGGATGCTGGCCAGGCCCAGAGAGAAAGAGAGAGACAAGGGCTGATCAACCGCTGCCACAGAAGCTACGAATGAGACCCTGCCTCTCCCTGTCCTCTCTTCAGGCCTGATTTGTGGCCCCCTCGGCAGTCAGGGTTGGGTCACTGCACCTGCAGCAGTGGGCAGTCAGTGCTGGGTCACCATGACTTCCAGTTGGTCAAGCCTTCAGTAGTTTTGGATGTTATAGACCCTAGGTTTTTATATATTAGGATAGGAAACTAACATAATAACATGAAATTTAAGGCAGAGCAGAAAAGCATAATAAATGCCTAGTTTAAAATTTATTTCAGCACTAAAATCCAATGATTATACTTGGCCTCATAATTTTTTTTTTGTGAGAGTATATTTGGGAAATCTCACATTGCTATAAAAATTTTATAGGAAGTATTTTACGATAATCTTGGATTATATTATATGATGCTATACGCCAAGAGACATGACTTCAATGAAGATAGGAATTGTATTGATTTTGTTCAGTATTGTATATGTACTAGAGGCCTGGTACATGAAATTTGTGCACTGGAAGGGTGTCTCTCAGCCTAGCCTGTGCTCTCTTGTAATCCAGAACCCCTCACTCCTTACTACTTCTCACTGCTCCTTGCTGCTCCTTACTGCTCCTTAGTGCTATCGCAGAGATGGGAGAGGCTCCTGCCACTACTACTGAGCTTGCCAGCTGTGAGCCTGGCTTCTGGCTGAGCGGCGCTCTGCCTGTGGGACCACATTGACCACCAGGGACCAGCTCCTGCATTTAGCATCTGCCTCCTGGTGGTCAGCGTGCATCATAGCAACTGGTCATTCTGGTCAATCCGCAGTAATGGTCATTTGGCTTTTATTATATAGATTACTTATAGACAACTGGTCACATGGTAAGTGGCCAGTTCTCTATAAGTAGTCTGTATAATAAAAGTATCCCAAGTATATTTTACTAAGTATTCCAAGCATATTTTACTAAGTGCTCAGTAAACTGTGCTTGGAATACTAGTAAGTGAAATCAGATTCTTAAACATTCTTCTGAAAGAAAATACATGAATACCCCCTGCACAGGTAATTACTGTGCTCTTTTAATTAGTACACATGATAAAAGTGGGCTTTTCTCTACTGCCAAAGATGTAGGCAAATTCTAGCTCTCTGGACATTTTTGTGATACACACATCCTAATATATAAAGAGTCAGAGTCTGTAAAGTCCAAAATGACTGAATGGATGACCAAATGCCAGGCAGTATGCACAGCAGGCTCGGGTGAGTGGGGACTGGTGAGTGGGCTGACCTGCTAACTTCTCGGTCCCTCCAGGTCTTGGGTACCACAGTGACCCAGCACTAACTGCCACCACCAAGGTGGGTGAAATGCAATTGGTCAGGGATCCCTGCCATTGTCCCACAATCACCCCACAGAGGGAGGCCCAGGCCACCAGCCAGGAAGCTCTGCGATTGCCCCAAAGAGGGAGACCCAGGATACCTGGTTATCGGTGGGCAGGGCCTCCCTCTGCTGGGCAATCGATCACAGGGCTCTTAGACTGCAAGAGGGTGCAGGCCAGGCTGAAGGACTCCCTACCCCCAGAGTGCACAAATTTTGTGCACTGGGCCTCTAGTACACAATAATAAATGATAAAAAAAAAAGAAGTTGAAGTAAAGAGAATATACATTAATGAAAGAATAAAGCCCTCAGTAAGGCAACTCCGGACAAATATTCATAAACTCAGCAGCGGTGCACAGCTATGAGCTCCATTCCTTTGATAAGGTACACACATTTGCATACCATTTCATGCTTTTGAAGTGGTTTATTGTATAGACATGTTGTGGTAGGGTCATCACCTGGGCCAGCATCTCTCTCCTTCAGGTGGATGAGCTCCATTGCTCAAAAAACAGATCATGGCTTTCAGATTATTTCTACTCTAATGCCTCATTGACTACTTGGAAAACCCCATTTTCAGGTCAATTGCCTAAGTTAACTCAAATAAAGCTTTTTGTGAAGAGGCACTTTTCTGGACTCCTATTAAATAGAATATGGACAATCAAGAAGTAAAGAAAAAAGAAATTTTTCCTGTAAAAGATATTATAGAATCCTTGGATATTCATCCATTTCCCCCTAATTCTAGATACAATACCAATGTTAATTTACTTAATATCTAGCATACATAAGAAGTAGTGAATTAGCTGCAGTAATATGGTATTGCAAGCTAATCAGAAGATAGCACAAAAAAAGCTATAAGAGGCCATAAAGCATGGCCATTAGGAGCCAGGAGGAGGTTATAATAAAATTAATAGTGTAGCATAATTGCCCTTTTGAATGATGTATTTTTTCATTGGGACACTGATTCCATTTCAATAAATCTGGTTAAAATATCAGCTTCACCACTTACTAACTAGTGATTTCAGTTTCCCCACTGACACAAGGGAGATAATAATAGTACTTACCAATAGTGGAAAGGATCAAATTAGATACAGCAAGTAATATTAAAAAACAAACAGTGCTTGGACATGGTAAATGTTAGTTGTTCTTTTATTAATTGTATTATAATTATTACCATTTTTAAGTTATGTAATCTTTTTTAAATATATATTTTATTGACTGTTTACAAGAGGAAGAGAAAGGGATAGAGAATTAGAAACATGGATGAGAGAGAAACATCAATCAGCTGCCTCCTGCACATCCTGTATTGGGGATGTGCTCGCAACCAAAGTACATGCCCTTAACCGGAATCAAACCTGGGACCCTTGAGTCCACAGGCCAAAGCTCTATCCACTGAGCCAAACCAGTTATGGCAAGTTATGTAATCTTAGGAAAGTTACTTTCTCTGAAACTCAGTACCCTAGATTACCACTCATGATTGTAACAAAATCAACTAAGGAAGTATATTATGTAAAACCTATCTTTAAGCTGCCAAATATTAATTATATCTTTATAGGAACAAATTATCCTATTCCCTTTTGTAATTCCAAAGAGCTGTAATGAAATGGTAAAAAAAAAAAAAAAGTAATGGTGGTTATAACAATTTTGAATAATTAAAAATGCACTTAACTAATTTCATTAATCTAGTCAATAATATTTATAAAGGAGATCTGATCCTACCTAGGACTTCTTAGTCTGATACAGAATAGTTCAAATACTTCAAATATAAATAGTATAATAGACCAGGAAAGTAGGAAAAAAATCCTTTGAGGGGATAAATCAGAGAAATTATAGTGAATTAAGTGGATATGAAAAGCTCAGAGGCATTGTCTCTCTATATGGGGAAGAACACATTCTAGACACAAATGGAGGGACTAAGAGGCAAATCATGTCTGTGAAACTATGAAAATTACAAGTATGTACTGGGGATTAAATGAATCAGAGAGAAGCCTACAAGTAAGAAAGAGGAGAAGGAGGAGAAGGAGGGGAAGGAGGAAGGGAGGGGAGGGGAGGGGGAGCGGAAGGGGGAGAGAAAGAAGAAGGAAGAAGAAAAGGTGGCCCCAGCCAGTGTGGCTCAGTTGGTTGAGCATCTTCCCATGCATGAGGAGGCCATGGTTTGATTCCCAGTCAGGGCACATGCCCAGGTTGCAGGCTTGAATTCCTGTAGGGGAGTGCAGGAGGCAGCTGATCCATGTTTCTCATCAACATTTCTATCTCTCTCTACCTCTCTGTCTCTCTTTCTGAAACCAATAAAAACATTAAAAAAAAAAAAAGTAGGATCCTGTGTGACTTACTAAGTGGTTTGACCAATATCTGGAGTCAGAGATTTTTGTTGCAAAAAATAAGAAAAAACACACATTATTATGTAGTTTGTGGGACTCACAGAATCAATAGGAGGCTCATTTGGAAAACAGAAAAATACCAAGGAGCTTCTGCAGGTCTAAAAACACAAGCAGAATAGCTGTTTTTTTATTAGAACAGAGAGGTTGGGCGGCCACCTCACAGGATAATTCTGCAGGTTCCCCATGAACAGATCAAAATGTTGATGGCGTTGGTGTAACCATCCCGAGTCAGTGCCCTGGGCAGGAGGATCCAATTTATTCCCCCTTTAGTTTAAATAGTAAAAGATGGGCACTGAGTCCTACTAAAACTGAACACAATCGCAGATCTTTCCAATAGAGGGAAAGGGAGTTGGATAACAGAGAGGGAGGGTGGGGAGCAAGAACACACCCTGGCGGGTTTTGCTCAGTGGATAGAGCATCGGCCTGCTCTGAAGGGTTCTGGACTCGATCCCCACTAGGGGGCGTGCAGGAGGCGACTGATCCATGCTTCTCTCTCATCAATGATGTTTCTATCTCCCTCTCCCTTCCTCTCTGAAATCAATAAAAAGATATTTAAAAAACAAACAAACAACAACAAAACAAAATACAAAAGCACACCACACCACAAATACTTCAAATATAAATAGTATAATAAACCATGAAAGTAGGAAAAAAAATCTTTGTAAGCAGCAGCATAGCAACAACACCACGATTAAAATAAATAGGCAGTGACAGACCGGACTCACATGTTCAACAGAAGATGGCTATAAAGTGATGGGAAAGGGGACACACCGAAAAGTAATTCTCCTCACTTCTGATACCCAGGTTGCTATTTTCCTTCCCCAATGACATTTTTGCTATTTTCTTGCAAATATGTATTTCTATGTATTTTATCATTTCAGTTACTAGGTAGATGGGCTATTGCTTTTGATACATAAACTACTATTACAAATTCTTTTATTGCTTATAATATTTTCCCTCTGATTCTCTTTGGCTGATCAATTTGTGTTAGGCAGAATAATTGCTCTCCACGTCATGGAACTTGTGAGTATTGACAAAGACACCCTTTGACCAAACTTTAGGATCCTCAGCCATCTTCTCAACGAGGCCTTGACCTAAGGGCTTCCATGTTTGTTTTTGCATTGCCCAGTTTCAGCAAGAATCCTGCTAAGTCAGTGCGGCCAGAAACTCCACCCTTGATATCTGATTACTCATAATATCTGATCAAATTCCTCAACCTCTGCTACTCCCCAGGTGATATCTGATCACCGTGGCCTGCCTTTGGCAAGAATCCTGTCAAGTCAGTTTTGCTAGAAATTCACTTTTACACTTGATGTTTCTTTCCTTTTAGTAATTTTTCATCCACTGGCCCCCATCCTGCGCCTTGGCTAAATCCCCACTTGTTCATGTTGTATTCAGAACTGAGCCCATTTCTATAGTGAACTCTCTTTTCCTCTATTGTAATAGTGTGGAATAAAATCTGATTTACCTCTTAAACATAGCTCTGGTTTTTCTTTGACACTATGTTGTTACTTTATCTGGCAAAAAGGATTGTGTGGATGTTAATAAATGAAGGATCTTGAGATGGAGGGGTTATCCTGGATTATCTGCGTGGGCCAATGTAATCACAAGGGTCCTTCGAAGATAGAAGAGAGGTAGGAGAGTCAGAGAATGAGAGGTGATAATAGAAGTAAAGGTTGGAAGGATAGAGCGTATGAGTCAAGGATTGTGAGCAACCTCTAGAAGCTAGAAACGGCCAGGGAATGAATTCTCTCCTACTGCCTCAAAAAGAAATGCAGCCCTGGGACACCTTGATTTTAGCCCAGTGAGACTCATTTTGGACTTCTGACCTCCAGAACTCTAAGATAATAAGTTTGTTTTAATTTACTAAATTTGCGGTCATTCGTTATAGCAACAATAGAAAATTAGTAACCTAGCCTTTCCCTCTCCTCTTACGTTTTTTAACAAATGATATACTGTATTATTTTTCTCTATCTTTGCTTTTTTCTCTAATATATTTGAAAGATCATTTAAAACCATTTCACACAGATCTGCTTTATTTAACAGCTATAGAAAATTCTGTTAATGTGCATTTTTCCCTATTAAAATGGTCTTATTGAATTACACAAGCTATTTATAAAACAAAGAAATAAGCACTACATCTTTTATATGTCCTAAATATTTTCTGCAATTTGTCAATTTTTACATTTAGTTATTAATATTTTTAATTTTTTATAATGTTTTAAATTTATTAGTTTTATCAGTATCTGCTGTGAATATCTGTGGATTTGGATTCTAAGTTATGCCAATTTTGGAAGATTTTCTCCCTAATGAGAATTATTATTTAAAAAATTCTTCAATGTTTCAGATTCATTTTCATGTTTAGATCTTTGATCTGCTTGGCATTTAATTTGCTATAAAAAACTAAGGTAGGGGAGAATCCAAGATGGTGGCATAGGTAAACACCTACACTGCTGCCTCGCACAACAATTTCAAAACTAAAACTAAAAGACAGAACGGACATCATCCAGAACCACAGGAAAACTGGCTAAGTGGAAGTTCTACAGCTAGAAGGAAGGAGAGGGGCTCACAGAAACCCAGAGGAGCTGCAAAAAGCTGAGGTATGGAGATGCGCGCGCTGAGAGAGCAGGTGCCGGCCTACCTGGCTGGCGTTCTCTGGCGGGAGGGAAATGGAGACTCTCAATGGCACTGAACCCCTTATCTTATGACACTAAACCCCAGATCCAGCC
>PVJN01038377.1:0-20393 GCA_004026805.1 Lasiurus borealis
TCTCCTCTTGGGACTCGCAAAATTTATGCATCATCTCTAGCATCTCTAGTTGGTCCTTTTGCATCTCTTCTTGGGACTTGATAAACTTATCCATCTTTTCTAGCATATTCTTGCAAAACCTTATACATGTGGTTTTGAACTCTATATCCAGTCGTTTTTTTTTTCCTCCATTGCTTTTGTTTGTGATCCCTTCCCTTGTCTTGGCATTTTAACTATGTCGGGGAAACTTTTTTACTTGCAAAACCACAGAAGCCTCTGTTGAGCTTGGGATGGGTGGAGTCTCAGGGCTTAAGGGACCGCCTTGCCTTCCAGTCGGCCCCGCCCTCCACGGCCCCCGAGTCTCATGTGACTGGGTAATCGCTGGAGCGGTCCTTGTGCGCACGCGCCCACTGTGCCTCTAGACCGCTGCCTTTCCAGCTCCCCTGCCCTCCAGGACCACACGAGTCTAGGTCTCCAGTGTTTCGCCCGAAACAGGGGCCCAGTGGATTCAGAAGTGGCGCAGTTGGGAGGGTCTGTCTCCCACCCAGTCGCGAAAACCAGCGGCACAATCAGCAATCTGTCCTCTGCGCAGAGCTGTGCGCGTGCGCGACCAAGCCTCCTATCTCTTGTTACTCCCCTAAATCTCCGTGCACTTCTCCCTTTTCACAGTCCAAACTCCCCCCGTATGAGTTTCGGCTGGATCTGGGGTCCAGTGTCGTAGGATAAGGGGTTCAATGCCGTTGGGAGTCTCCGTTTCCCTCCTGTCAGAGAAAGTCAGCCAGGTACTCGGGCACCTGCTCTCTCAGCGCGCGCATCTCCGTACCTCAGCTTTTTGCAGCTCCTCTGGGTCTCTGTGAGCCCCTCTCTTTCCTTCTAGTTGTAGAATTTCCACTCAGCCAGCTTTCCTGTGGTTCTGGATGATGTCCGTTCTGTCTTTTAGTTGTAGTTTTGAAATTGTTGTGCAAGGCAGCAGTATAGGCGTTTACCTATGCCGCCATCTTGGATTCTCCTCTCTATGCCTTTTAAATAATTTTATTCTTAATTATTTTATAGTTTTGGTCACAATAGTAAATAATTATTTTTTCATTTTTATGTATGTGTTATAATATAGAGAAAACCCAGTGATTTTTACATATTTATCTAGTATCTAGTCACATTATCAAATTCTCTTATTAATTCTAACAGTTTTTCCTTCCTCACTAGAGTTTCTTGGTTATAACCATATAATCAGCACAAAGTCTTTAATCTCTTTTTCAACATTAAATATGCTAATTATTTTATCTTAAGTCATTTTCCAGCCTTAAGCAAGTGTTGGAAGAGTGACATAAAAATAGAAAAAAGCATGGCAGGTCAAAGGGACATATATAAGGCCGGAACAAATGTTACTCTAAATGATGGATATTACCACTTTTTATATTAATCTTATGTTATTTTAAATAATTAAATAAAACAGGTAAAGGCCAAAACCGGTTTGGCTCAGTGGATAGAGCGTCGGCCTGCAGACTGAAAGGTCTCAGCTTTGATTCTGGTCAAGGACATGTACATTGGTTGTGGGCACATACCCAGTAGGAGCCGTGCAGGAGGTGGCTGATCGATGTCTCTCTCTCATCCATGTTTCTAACTCTCTAGCCCTCTCCCTTCCTTTCCGTGAAAAATTAATAAAATATATATTAAAAATAAATAAAACAGGTAATAATGTTGAGAAATTGTTTTGTACAGATTGAATATCAGAAAGATAAAACTCATTGTGTGTATTTTGCTTTATGCAAGTCTACCTAAAAATATAGATTAACATGCAGTACCAAAGGGTGATTGTTTGATAAACCTAAGAAATTCTGAGCAGACTACTTTTAAATGGAAAAATATCTATGGGGTCTTTGAAATATGATTTCATTTAAAACAGTTAGTGTTTATAATGCTTCCTGCCTACAGGTTGGGACAAAAGTAGGTTTACAGTTATTTGTATGGAAAATACAATAACTGATAAATAACACAAGAATAAGTTGTTTTATTTATTCACAATAATAATCCTACTAGGGACCCAGTGCATGAATTCATGCACCTTGAAAGGAACTATGGGCTGCAAGGCTGCCGTGGGCATAGGGGCAGGTTTTGGCCCATCCTTCGTGCCTCTGCTAGGCCCCTCCCACTGTGGCCCCTGGTCTCCACTCTGCTGGCAGCTCCACTCCCGCCGTCGCCACTCCCATGTACTGAGGGTGCTGGCCCCATTTGCACCCGCTGAACGTGTGGAGTGGTTGGGGCCAGCACCAGCAGCGGGTGCGAGTAGGGCCAATACTGTCAGTGGATATGAGCGGCAGCTGCTGCTCCAGTCCCCCTTACGAGCAAGGGGAAGTGGAGAAGCTGTCAGGGGCTATCAGGGCCAGCAGCGGCCTCTTATACCCACTGGTGGCACTGAGTTATCTGCCCCCGGCTATGAGCACCAGCAGCGGGTGTGAGAGGTGACTGCTAGCCCATTTGCCCCTCAGGAGCAGGGGGAAGTGGAGAAGCCCTGAGGAGCAATTGGGACCTGCACTGAGCACTGCATCGGGTGTGAGCAGTGGCTTTGGCACTGACAGCTGGTGTGAGTGGGGTGGGCGCCAGCAGCAGATACGTGCACCGGGTGGGGCCACGGCATGTGGGAGCAAAGAATTTTCAGTAAACACTATTGATTTCACCCCAGTGTAAGCAACTGGTGCCCGCCTTCGTCTGGTGTCCCCGCTCACCTGCTCCATCATCTCATCGTGGCTGTTGCACGCCATGTTCCACGCTCTGTCGACACCATGCGCACTTCCTGGTGGTCAGCAGGTCATTGTGACCAGTTTGGTTGATTGGTTGTTCCACCATTTGGTCTATTTGCATATTAGGGTTTTAAATATATAGACTTTTGCCTCACTTTGTATTTCAATTGATTAAAATGAAATAGATTATACTGTGCTGTATTTAAAAGGTGGCCATTATTAAGGAAAAGCCAGACTTTTGTTAGAAATATTTTAGAAAAAATTTGAAATAAAGAATAGTGACTAGGAGTTGTAAGGGATTTTAATTTCTTTGTACCTTTTATTAGCTCTGAGTTTTGGACAGTTGACTTTCCTGAGCCTTAGCTTTGGCAGTGAAAGACAGTTATAATATTATATTATTTTAACAGTCTACCTGACTTAATGATTTTGAGATTAAAATTAAATGAGATAGTGTATATGATAGTGCTTAGAGTATCTTATATAGTAAAAGACTAATATGCAGATCAACTGAACGACCAAACAACTGGTTGCTATGATGCACCCTGACCACCAGGGGGAAGTCGCTCAATGCAGAAGCTTCCCCCTGGTGGTCAGTTTACTCCCACATGGTAGTGCTGCTCAGCCAGAAGCCTGACTCATGGCTGGCAAGCACATACGCTGTGGCAGGAGTGTCTTCTGCATCCACAGCAGCGCTAAGGATGTCTGACTGATGGCTCTGGCCCACTCCCCTGAGTGCATGAATTTTGCACACCGGCCCACTAGTTAAGTATAATATAACTGTACAGTGATATTACATAAGTAATATCTTTTATTGCTCTTATTCTGTGTTTTGTTTTGTTTGGTTTTGTTAATCTTCACCAGAGGATATTTTTCCATTGAAATTTTTTAGAGTGGAAGAGAGAGGGAAAGACAGAGAGAAATATCAGTGTGAGAGAAACGCATCATTGGTTGCCTCCTACACAAGTCCCAAGGAGGGATTGGGACAGGGAGGAGCCTGAAACCAAGGTATGTGCCTTTGATCAGAATCGAACCTGGGACCCTTCAGTTTGCAGACTGACACTAACCACTGAGAAAACTGGGCAGGGCTCTTATCTTCTTTTTATTGATTTGATTGAGATGCCATCTGGATAAGGAAAAGAGAAACTCAATCATTTGAAGGAAAATATTTACAGAACAGAGCTAAGCAATTTCTAGTCAAGAAATTGCCCCTTGCTTTGAAGGCTATATTTTAGATAGAAAATATTGTATTGACTTTTTCTGATAGAAAGGTAGGCTGAAGTGTTAGGGTTTGGGTTAGACTGCATTATCAACTTGTTGATTGGAACCTTAGAATATTCCATAGATTTGTTTGAACAGAGTCACTTTTTGTATTTTCTATGAACTTTGATTTTAATTGCAACAAAGACTTGGTACCAAGTGTTTGGTTGCTACTTCTAATTCTGCAGGTAAGAAATATTGATAATTTCAACCAATTACTTATTCCGTGTCTAAGATAAATTAAGCAATTTATTTTAACTTTTTGTTTACATATTTGATAATAGGTGGTGATTTTGAAGATGCACGTGCTTGTCTTGGTACAATGAGTTTGAAAGAATTGGGGTTGCAGCCAGATGCTCTTCTTGCTCCTCCCACAACATGTCCAACAGCACAAGAAAATTATGTTAAATTATCCGTAGCAGCTGGAGATTTTCTTCAGGTATCCAATCAGTAGCGCTTGTATTTTATTTAAAGTTAAAATAGTTACACTGAAAAAATAGGATAATTACTCTTCAAGAGGATCAAAATGCTCAAGTTATTAAGTATAGTTTTATATCTGTGTGATAGCAATGGGTATCTTATTGTGGGTTAATTTACTTAATAAGTATTTATTGTGTGGTGTTGTGTACCAGAGTATGTTGAGGGTGAAAGCCAAAAATATGTAAAGATTGTTTATGTAACATCACTATGTAGGGTGCAATGTTAACAACATGTGATGATTAATAATGGATATATATTTGTTAATAACTTTCCTATAAAATAAAAATAATTTTGACTTTGGGTTAGGCAAAAATGACACCAGAAGCATTATTCATGTAAGTAAAAGTTAATAAATTTATCTTATAAAAAATAAGAACTTCTGTTCTTCAAGACACACTGTTAAGAGAATGAATAGACCATCTATAGACTGGGAAAAAATACTTGTCAATCACTTATCTTATGAAAGGCTTATATCCAGGATATTAGAGGAACAGAATTCAATATTAAGAAAACAGTCTGCCCTGGCTGGGTGACTCATTTGGTTGGAGCTCATCCCATATATCAAAGGGTTGTAGGTTCAATTCCTTGTCAGGGCAGGTTGCAGGTTTTATCTCGGTCAGGGTGCATATAGGAGGCAACCAATGTATGTTTCTCACATGTCCACATTAGAGATTGATCTATTCCCCCCCCCTCTTTTTCCCTCTCTTTCCCTTCCCCCTCCTCCCTTTTCCCATCCCTCTTTCCCTTCCACTCTCCCTAAAAAACAATGGAAAAAATATCCTGGGGTGAGGATTAACACACACAAATATACATATATACTGAGTGGCCAGATTATTATGATCTTTGAACACATAATAATCTGGCCACTCAGTGTATATCCTATATAATAAAAGGCTAATATGCAAATTGTCCCCTTGACAAGGAGTTCGACCAGCAGGCAAGCCGGCCAACCACCCATGTCCTCTCACCCTGGCCAGGCTGGCCAGACCCTACCCATGCATAAATTCATGCACTGGGCCTCTAATATATACATATACATATACACATACAACACACATATATATACATACACACACACACACACACACACACATGCACTCACACACACACTGAGTGGCCAGATTATTGTGCATTCAGAGATCATAATAATCTAGCCACTCAGTATATATATCAATAAAACATTCTCAGGTGAGGATAATGGAAGGAAGCAAGGGAGAAAAGGAGGAAGGAAAGGAGGGAGGAAACAATCCAATGGAAAAGTAGATCAAGTATTTGGAAAGATATCTTACCCAAAGAAGATATACTAATGGCAAGTAAGCACAAAAAAATAAATCTCAGTATTATTAATCATTAGGAAAATACTAACACCACAAAGAAATACTATTATTTAATTGAAATTTTATTTTTCAATTATAATTAACATTCAGTATTATGTTGTAGTAGTTTTAGGTATATAGCATGGTGGTTAGACAATCATATACCTTACAAGGTGTTCCCCTGATATTTCCAGTACCCACCGGGCACCATACATAATTATTTCAATGTTATTGACTATTCCCTTGGTTGTACTTTATATCCATATGACTATTTGGAATTACCAGTTTGTACTTTTTTCCCCCATATTTTTAATTAATGTATTACATGTATACATATCTTACCATTGTCCTTCCTACTCCATTCCCATACATGTCCTCAACCCCCAGTGTCTTGCATCCATTGATTATGCTTATAAGCATGCATACAAGTCCTTCAGTTGGCTATCTACTCCACTTCTCCCTAAACTTCCTGCTGTAGTTTGACAGTCTATTTGATGCTTTACTGCCTCTGTATCTATCTTTTCGTTCATCAGTTTATAATGTTCTTTATATCCATAATGAGTGAGATCATGTGGTATTTTTCTTTCATTGACTGGCTTATTTCACTTAGCATAATGCTCTCTAGTTCCATCCAGATTGCTACAAATGGTAAGAATTCCTTCTTTTTAATGGCAGCATAAAATTCCATTGTGTAGATATACCATAGTTTTCTGATCCAGTCATCTGCTGACAGGCACCAAGGCTGTTTCCAAATCTTAGTTATTGTAAATTGTGCTGCTATGAACATAGGGGTGCATAAATCCTTTCTAATTGGTGTTTCTAGTTTCTAAGGATATATTCCTAGGAGCGGGATTACTGAGTTGAATGGGAATTCCATTTTTAGTTTTTTGAGTAAACTCCATATTGCTCTCCACAGTGGCTGTACTAGTCTGCATTCCCACCAGCAGTGCACAAGGGTTCCTTTTTCTCCACATCCTCCCCAACACTTGTCATTTGTTGATTTGTTGATGGTTGCCATTCTGACAGGTGTGAGATGGTATCACATTGTCATTTTGATTTGCATCTCTGGGGTAATTAGTGACTTTGAGCATGTTTTCATGTGTCTCTTGGTCTTCCTTCTGTCTTCTTTCGAAAAGATTCTATTTAGGTCCATTGCCCATTTTTTTTTATTGGATCATTTATCTTTCTTTTATTAAGGTGTATAAGTTGCCTGTAGATGTTGGAGATTAAACCTTTATCAGTGATAACATTTGCAAATATGTTCTCCTATACAGTGGGCTTTCTTGTTGTTTTGTTGATGGTTTCTTTTGCTGTGAAAAAGCTTTTTATTTTGATGTACTCCCATTTGTTTATTTTCTCTTTAGCTTCCATTGTCGTAGGAGCAGTATCAGTGAAGAAGTTCCTTCGGCATATGTCTGAGATTTTGCTGCCTGTGGATTCCTCTAGTATTTTTATGGTTTCCCGTCTTATGTTTAAGTCATGTACCTATTTTGACTTAATTTTTGTGTATGGTGTAAGTTGGTGGTCTAGTTTCATTTTTTTGCATGTATCTGTCCAATTTTCCCAGCACCACTTATTAAAGAGACTGTTTTGACTTGTTTGATTTATTGATGATAGCCATTCTGCGGTGTGAGATGATATCTCATTGCGTTGTGTGTGTTTTTTTGTCGTTAATCCTTATCTGAGGATATTTTTTCATTGATGTTTTAGAGAGAATGGAAGGGAGGGGGAGAGACAGAGAGAAAAACATTTATGAGATACACATCAATTGGTTGCCTTCCACATGCACCACAACCAGGGCCAGTAATCTAACTTGCAACCAGGGTACGTGCCCTTGACCTGAATCAAACCCAGGACCCTTCAATCCACAGGCCAATGCTCTATCCACTGAACCAAACTGGTGAGGGCTTTTTGTGGTTTTAATTTGCATTTCTCTGATGATTAGTGATTGAACATTAGTGATTTGAACATTTTTTCATATGTCTGTTGACCATGCCTATTTTGATCCTGTACCCAAAATAGTCTTTCTAAATTTAGGATATTAACCTTATCAAAT
Source organism: Lasiurus borealis (assembly GCA_004026805.1). Lineage (NCBI taxonomy): Eukaryota > Metazoa > Chordata > Mammalia > Chiroptera > Vespertilionidae > Lasiurus > Lasiurus borealis. Next base: position 7,827 of record PVJN01038377.1, read on the forward strand.
GTATCATTGATGAATATCTTCTTCCATTCAATATGTTGATCTCACAAATAATATTATATACACCCATTAGAATATCTAAAAATAAAAAGACTGGTATGCCAAGTATTGGCAAGGATGTGGAACAATTGAACTCTTATACAGTGGTGGTTGGGAATATGAAATAATTCAACCACTTTAGAAAACAGTGGCAATTGCTTTAAAAAAGTGAAACATATACCTACCATATGACCCAGGCATTTCACTCCTACGTATTTACCCAAGAGCATCTAAAACATATGACTACAGAAAGACTTGTATATGAATGGTCATAGCAACTTTACTTATAATAGCTCCAAAATGGAAACAAAACAGATATGAATCAATTGGTGATTGTACAAATTGTATATAATCTATTCAATGGAATACTTTTTAGCAATAAAAAGCAATGAACTACATTAGTATGGATGATTCTCACAGAAATTTTGTTGAAGGAAAGAAACCAAGCCCTCTTTTCAAATGTGCATGTTCTGATTTCATTTATTTAAAATTCTAGAAAATGCTAACTAATCAATAGTAATGGTAGGAAATGCAAAATATATCAGAAAACACTGAGATTAATGGATATGTTTATTACCTTATCTTGATTGTGGTGATGGTGTCATGGGTATACATATATGCCAACACGTAGGAAGTTGTATACTTTAAATATGTGAAGATCATTGTCTATCAATTATACGTCAATAAAACTATTTAAAAAATAAAAGAATGATTGATTTCCCTTGTTGGCCTATTTTAAAATAAAACTCTGGAATGTTACCAGAATGGACCTCAATAATTCATTTGTGAGATTTAACAGAGAGGTATGACTAGTAATAGTAGCACACTTAGAGTGCTTATTCTGCTGGATGCTGTTCTAAGTTTTTACATATTTAATCCTTATAATTCATTTAATCCTTATAACAACCTAATGAGATAGTTATTATCATCCCCATTTTATGAATGAGTAAATTGAGGTTTGAGGGGTTAATAACTTGCCCAAGGCCAAAGCTCAAACCAACAGCCAGGTCTGAACACAAAGCATTTTAGCTCCACAATACTCAGCTCTTAGTCACTGTGGTTAAGGACGGGAGCCAATTAGGGATGTTCTAAGCTGAAGCAGCCAGAGACAGGCAGAATATCCAGGAAAACACACATTATATGTATATTTCCTTCAAGGCAGAAACCTATATGACTAATGGCTTTAAGCATAGAAGACCAAGTTAAAGCTTGTTGTTACTATTGCAAGTCTAAAGTTACTTGTATTTGAAGGTAAATAGGTGCCTGCCAGAGCTGGGGTGGTTACATTTGAGTTCATGTGAACAGGTGTTTCAGATTCTTCTCTGCTTGTATTTGTTGATAAGAATCTAGAGACATCTTTCTGAGTTCCTGTCAAAGCATATCTGATAGTTTTCGGGGACTCATTTAAAATTAGGCTCAGAAACTAGGAAAAGGAAGAAAGAAAATGGCTCAAGTCATCAACAATTAGTGATTGTGAAGGGCTTTATAACTGCTGTAAATTTCAAAGTTGGTTTGGATATAGGTAAGGAGGAGAGATGGTGGGGTTTATTGTGGAATATATATTTCTTGAATGGTAAAGGAGGATAACAACAGTACCTCTCACACATGTGAGAATTAAATGATATTACTATATAGTAAAGCTCTTTGAAATTTGTAGTGCAGCATGCAAATTTTATTTGGGAGAGCTTACAGCTCTCCACATTAAGCTCTTATCCTGTCTAAATCCATCATGTGTATGTATCTAAAATAGTTTGATTTCTAAGTAGCTCTGAATTTTCTATTAGAAATAGCTAAATTATTTGAATATTTGAAATCTGTATATATATTATCCAAATCTTTTTAAAAAATTTATTTGCATAATTTTTTCTTTAATAACATTTAGCAAATAGAAGGCGTGTATAATATTCAAATTTTACATAATAAACTCCTATGAAATTTAATTGCTCAAATTATGTTAAAGTAACTTTAAAAATAATACTGTGACTTCATGTCTTAAATTCTTTAGTACCAACAAAAACAAGACCAAGATGTTAAGCAAGTTGAACACAAGCCAGCACAAACTCGTATAATACGTGTAAGAAGTAAATCTGATATTTCACTTTCAGAGCAACAAGGTAAGATTCGTTTTCTTATAATAATATAGTAGTTTGATACTTATCCTGATATTGAACAGATATATAATGAGAATTCTTTACTTTTATATACATCATATCTCTAGGTTTTCTTTTTACTTGTTTTTTCTCATTTAGTCCATTGGGATAAAGAATCTGGCATCATATTTGATGGTATATTTGTTAGTTCTTTTTACCAATAAACTCTGTTTTTAATGGAATTAAAAAATCTCTTGTAGTTTTTTTTTTCTTTAATATTACTTTTTGATTTTTGTACAATTGAAGACAGGGATAGGCTGTTAAGGTGCTTTGTAAAGGTTACTTGGTGTTGTGTGTGGATGCTGATCAAATACAACTTCAAAAACAGGATTCTCATGTTAAATGCTATTATATGGATGAACTTTTCTGTCCTGTTGTTTGAGTATTAAAATTGTGTGGTTAAACATTAATTCTATAACCTGTATCATGGTATTTTGATGTTGCCTTATGTTTCTGTAAGACTGTGTGCCTTCTTGCTTCTTAGGCATTTAAATTTTATATAACCTAAATTCCGAAATTTGGCAGTAGAACTTAAGATATCTTAATGATTAAAACTTTCTATTCACAATCCAGGAAGAAGTATTAGGAATACTTTAAGCAGTGGAATGTTTTTCTTTGTTTTTACAATTGTGTTTTGTAATCTCATTTATTGAGTGACAAATATAACTATGCATTTGGCATTTGGGGAGGACTTAAATTAGGAAGTACCAAGATATTTATTAAGATCATGCTATATGAGGTTTAGATTTTTACTTTTTTGTTTATTTTCTGTCCCTCTCTTGCTCCAACTTGTCAGAACTTTATCCTCCTGACTACTTTTTAACCTAACCACGGTATAATAGTGGTAATAATGTATTTTAGACTCCTATGAAAAATTGCCTATAAAACTTTTCTCATGGTATTTAAAAATTAATCATGTCAGTATATAGAGCAAATGAGTGTTCCTAACATATTATCAGGACTGACTTGATATCCTTCTACTGAATACTGTTACTGTTCATGGCCAATGACTTAACATTTAATTTCATTTTTAAAAATTATAATTTCTTAAAATTATAAATGAATTTTATCACCTTGGGGATGTTATATATAATAAGATGATCATTTTTCTCAGCTGATAGGAAAATATCTTTGTAAATATCTCTTTTTAGGGAAGTGACATTGTCTTTTGTTTCATAGATATGAATGTCTGACCACAAGATGGCAATAGTAAATTTTTTGTTGACTTAGAACAATTTCATTAAATAATGTCCAGTTAACATTCAGTAAGTCAATAAAAATCAAAAGAAGAAGAGAAACCAAGATGTTACTAGTAGGAAGAAGTTTTATTTAGAAAGAGTTTAAAACAATGGACTTAATATGTGTAAATTTTTAAATTTAATTTTTCATCTAATACAGAAGTTAGGAGAGCAGACCTCTTGACTAAGACAAATACCCAGTGAGCATTTTAAATAGAAGCCAAGTGTTTCACTTTATAATTGATACATATCTCCATCCTGAATATTTTTGAATGAATATAATTGCCTTGGCAAATACAGTCAGTTATGACTTTATTTCCATAAGATTTTTAACATTTATTTTTTATTTGATGAAACTTTGAGACCTTGCCTAATGTTTCAGAGTGGCAAAATAATCCTTTCGGGCAAGCATGTCAAACCTGTAGCCTGGGGACCACATGTGACCCACAACAAATATTTTTGCAACTCAAACAATATAACAGTATGAGAAGTTATTTACAGTTATGAAAGGAAATAAGTCTTTTGTCAGGTCCAGAATTACTGACATTCATTTTGGGTCAGTTTTGAAAGTAATCACTGCAAACAAGACTTCCCCTGAAGTAGGAAAGAAAGTAGTAGAGAAGAGATGCCAAATGTAGGGAAGAAAACATCCTATCTAATAAAAGAGTGGTATGCAAATTAACCATCACTCTGCTACACCCATCAGCCATGCCCACCAGCCAATCAGGAGTGAGTATGCAAATTAATCCCAGCCAAGATGGCTGTGGCCATGGAGCAAGCAGGAGGGAGGCTTGGGTTTCCCTAGTGATGGAGGAAGCCAAACTTTCCAAGCACTCTGGCAGGCCCAGGCCTCCATTCAAGGCTACAAAGTTTCAATTGTAGAAGATAAATAAATCCCAGATACCAGGGCCTTGACTTGGGTTGCTGGGGGCGTGGCCGGTCTGCAAACCACCACAGGCCCCTCGCCCAGACTGCCCCAAGTCCCAAGAGAACCCCCACCCTGATCTGGGACACCCTTCAGGGTAAACCAGCTGGCCTCCACCCATGCACCAGGCCTCTATTTTGTCTAATAAAAGAGTAATATGCAGATTGACCATCACTCCAACACACAAGATGGCTGCCCCCATGTGGTCAAAGATCCCATCTCCATGTGGCCTAAATGGCAGAAGGATATATCCCTCGAGGGTTCCCAGATTGGATAGGGTGAAGGCTGGGCTGAGGGATCCCCCCCCCCATCCCCGCCCAATGCATGAATTTTATGCACTGGGCCTCTAGTTAATTTTATAATTGTTCTTAGTCTTTTTTTTTTATATGCTACTAGTGGCCCAGTGTATGAAATTCATGCACATTAAAAGGGGATTAATTACAGGAAATAATTTAATATTGCTATTTGTCAGAGATGAAAGAAAATTAGTAAAATGTATATGAAAACCTTCCTCCTGTCAGAGTCTGGAGCTCACCACGGGACCCAGAGTCAAGTCCCTGCCCACCCACATGCACCTCAAAATCGCTTAAGACCCAGACCTGCCTCCTCCCAATTGGGCTAAATCCAGACCTAGCCAGTCCCACCCTCGTCAAGCCCTGCCTAGCAGGGAATGTAGCCTCAGCTCCCTTGTCCCAGTGCCAGGATGTGGGGTGTGACCTGAGATCCCCCAGCCCGGATGGGGATGGGGGTTGTGCCTTGAGGTCCCCTGTCAAGTCCCACTGGGTGGGGGGCATGGCCTCAAGTCCCCCATCAAGGCCCACTGGCAGGGGTGTGCAGCCTGAGTTCCCCCACCTAGCACTGGGGGTGCACCTTGAGGTCCCCTGTCAGGCCCCATTGGGTGTAGCCTGAGATCCCATGTCAAGCCCAGCCAGGCCATGGGTGCAGCCTCCGGTCCCCTGGCCCAGTGCTGGGACAAGGGGCATGGCCTGAGGAACCCCATCAAGCCCCACCAGGTAGGGGGTGCGGTCTGAGGTCCCGTGGCTTGGTGTTGGGTGTGGGGGCGGAGGTGGCCTGAAGTCCCCAGTCAAGCCCTACCTGGTGGGGGGCATGGCCTGAGTTCCCCTGACCCCGCACTGGGGGTGCACATTAAGGTCCCCTGTCAAGCCCCGCTGGGTGGGAGGCCCTGCCAAGGTCCCCTGTCAAGCCCAGGCAGGCAGGGGGCATTCAGCCTCAGGTCCCCTGGCCTGGTGCTGGGATGGTAGGCGTAGCCCGAGGTTCCCGTCAAGTCCCACTGGGCTGAGGGTGTGATCTGAAGTCCCCGGCCTGGTGCTGGGGTAGGGGGCATGGCCTGAAGTCCCCTGTCAAGCCCCACCTGGTGGAGGGTGTGGCCTGAGGTCCCCGGCCTGGTGCTGGGAAGGGGGAATAGCCTGAGCTCCCTTAGCCCAGCATCAAACGGGAAGTGCACCTTGAAGTCTCCCTGTCAAGCTCCACTGAGAGGGGGCATGGGCTCAGGTTCCCTAGCCTGGCACCGGGGTTTGGGGGGTGGGGACGGCCTGAAGTCCCCTGTCAAGCCCTGCTGAGTAGGGGATATGGCCTGAGGTCCCCTGTCAAGCTCCACGGGGGCATGGGAGGGCGTAGCCTCAGGTCTCTGCTGATTGCGCATTAAGGCTCCTTAAGGGAACTTGGCCTCAACTGTGTGGGCAGCCGTCTTTGTGACAGAGTGATGGTCAGTTAGCATATTCCCTCTTTATTAGGTAGGATATTTTTTAAATCTACATTTCTATGAATATTGAAGCTTTTGTTTTTTTGGCAGCCCACATAAACTTAAACCTTTTTTATTTGGCCTGTGTTAGCCTTTGAGTTTGACATGCTTCTTTGACAAGGCCTTTGGGTGACCTTGAAGGGATTCAATCCTATCTCATACAGAGGCTTTGAAGATAAGGAAATTCACCTTATTACAAGGGAATTAAACCCACATCTTGTCTGGCAGTTAACTGCTTCTAAGAATACGTGGACCTCAAATTATAGCTGTTTTCATGAAGAAGTATATATTTCACTTTGAATGAATAATCTACATATATAAAAGCATAATATGCAAATTGACTGAACAGCAGAACCACTGGTTGGCTATGATGCGCACTAAGCACCATGGGGCAAATGCTTAATGCAGGAGCTGCCCCCAGCGTGAAGGCCCTGATTGCCTGATGAGAAATGGGGAACCCGGGGAGGGTGGTGGCAGACACAGGCAGCGCCAGGGCCCTGATCACCGAGCCAGTCAACCCACACACAGAGGGTGACTGGTAGCAGTGGAGGGCGGGGCCGGTGAGTGGGTGGGAATGGCCAACTTGTTGGTTCCTCTACCCAGCTGGCAGGCTCTGATTGCCCGATGGGGGACCAGGAACTGGGGGTGGGGGGTGGCTGATGTGGGTGGCACCGGGACCCTGATCACCCGGGTGACCGGCGATGGTGTGGCAGGAACAGGGCCAGCTGCCGGCAGCCAGGGAAGATTGGCCCTGATCGCAGGCCAGGCCTAGGGACTCTTACTGTGCAGGAATTTCTTGCACCAGGCCACTTGTCCTATATAATAAAAGGCTAATATGCAAATTGACCAAATGGTGGAACTACCAGTTGCTATGATATGCACTGACCACCAGGGAACAGACACTCAATGCAGGAGCTGCCCATTGGTGGTCAGTGCACTCCCACACGGGGAGCGTTGCTCAGCCAGAAGCCAGTCTCCCGGCTGGTGAGTGCAGCAGTTGTGGTGGGAGCCTCTCCTGCCTCTGCTGTAGGCAGGTGGTAAGGAGCAAGAGGTCCTGGACTGCAAGAGGGATGTTTGACTGCCGGCTTAGGCCTGATCTCTGAGGGGTCCTGAACTGCGAGAGGGTGCAGGCCGGGGTGCGGGAACCTCCCCATCGCTCCCCACCCCCCAGTACATGAATCTTGGGCACCAGGCCTCTAGTGTGTTTATAAACATACCTTCAATGTAATATAAGTTGCATTATTAGGTGTTTACTTAAGAATAAATTCCATTCAAGCCAAAAGTGGAACATTTATGCTTTATAATTTATTGTTAACTAGAAACAGAGAAAAAGAAGATAGTGTATGTGCTAATAACTCTAAAGTACTTGATAGAAACACTTGTTTTAAAAATAAATTTTTAGATTTCAGAAAAGAATGATCAGTTCAAAACTTATCCTTATTGGCACTTTCAATATACTAATGTGTAATCAACCCAGTTCAGGTCAATAAATATTAATTGAGCCCTCTCCACACACTATACCTCTAAGTCTCAATGCCTTTGCATGTTGTCTTTCCACCTGGAGTTTCCTTCATATCCCATGTCTACCAACTTCTTAATCTTCAGAATTCAGCTCTACGTCCTTACTGAGCTTCCAATTGAAAAAAAATGACTTATTCATCTTTAACCCCATCCCCAGTGTGTGTGTGTGTGTGTGTGTGTGTGTGTGTGTGTGTGTATACTGTATATATAAAGATACTAACCTAATGGATTACCATAAATTCTATAAGGAAAAACAAACAAAACAAAAAAACAAAATTATGACTGTGTGACTGTGCCCTGAACACAATCATAATCTTAGCAATAGTATCTATTTACTGAAACCTTGCTAGGCACTCTGTGTTATTATCTCATTTATTTCTTACAATACCATGCTGTAGAGGTAGTTGTATTCCCATTTTTAAAGAGAGAAGTTTCTGGAAGCTTGAAAATTTGATATTTAAGCCCCTGTTACCTGTGTGTAAAGCTGATGATCTTTTCCTTGTTTTATGCCATTTTTCCAAGCTCTTTACTACTTTGATCATGCTCTACTCAAATCTTTCTTAGAGTTACACTAGGACAGAACACAATCACTGCCAAATGTAATAGATCTATTTCTTCCCCCTGAGCCCACACATTGGTGAAACCTTACATTTGCCAAATGCTTTACAGCTGACAAGGAACCTCTCTCATATAGCTTTCATTTTCACAGCAAACTTGTATGTAAAGAAGTTTTATTATTGTTTTATTATGCAGACAAGAAAACAGAGGCTCGTGAAGGTTATGTAACTTTCCTGCTCTTTGCTTGTCTCAGTGTCCACAGAATTATTTTAACTGTTACTCGATACTGTGCTTTTCAGTATTCTAATAAAACTGGCCAAGCTTTATTTCAGTGACTTGATATAAAACTGTTTTCTACCTGCTGTGGTTATGCAGTTAATTTTTTAGGCATAATATCATTCAACCTAAATAGTATCCTGAAAAGTTTCTCAACTGGTCTTCCTATATTCATTTTTGACCCCCTATTGTCTATTATCCACTCAGAGCTTTTAAAAATATGAATCAGATCACATGACTCCTTCTTCAAAACCCTCCAAAATAAAGTCTCACAATGACCTGAAAGGAGCTGCATGATTTGGCCTTTGTCGTCTCTGAAATTATATCAGGGTCAACTTTTGGGGTAAAAACTTGTTAAATGCAGTTTCTTGGGGTTTTTTTCCTTATAGAATTTATGGTACTCCATTAGGTTAGTATCTCTATATATATAATATATATAAACACCCCTTAAAAGTAGAAATGAGCCATTTTTGAAGAAGTGCATGAATAATTATCAATATGCCTAATAATTGGAATGATACAACTCCATATTTTTCATGAGTTAACTCAGAGTGTAAGAAATAAAAATCCAAGATAAACTACTTTTCTTAGTCATTTTGTAAGGGAGTTGATTTCACATGTTGAAAAAACTTTTAACAGAATTGATTGATAATTGATGTATTTATTCTTAATTCTTCTTATAAAAGACTTTAATAACACTTTAAAAATTTTTTGCTTTTCCTGCTTTTTACATGGTAATTAGCTTACAATAGCAGAAATGTTTTTTTTTTTGGATTTGATCATTACAGTTAAAATGCTCAGTTATTCAGCACTGTTGCCACAAATTCATTTAGACTTTAAAAAAGTGTGTGTATGCGCAATCAAATGCAGCAGGAAAATATCTGTGGCTGAAAATGCTTATGAGGGTCTCAACCTACACAACTAGTTGTTATTCCATTTCTGCTTCTCTGGGTTACTTCAGAAATACCTTGCAAAGGGTGGAAGATCTAATGCAGTGAGAGAGATGTGTGTTTGGCTTCAGTTTCTAGGGTGGAAGAGTCAGAATAATGTGGACAGTGCGGCATATGCAAATTGGGAAGCATGTGATCATGGACTATAATAATTTTCACAGTTTCACAGATACAATGGTACCTCCAGATATGAGTTTCATTCGTTCCGTAACCCTGAGGCGTGAGAAACTATGAGATGCTCGAGTCGTGGTAAACTGGTGGGTCATGTGCAGCCGGCCGATCCACGCAATTACTCATATCTCAAATGTTGCTCGTATTTCAAAGCAAAAATCACTCGCTCGATGGCTCGTATCTCAAAAATCTCGTATGTTAGTGCACTTGTATCTCGAGGTACCACTGTATATGTCTTCTCTTTTAACAAACCTAATTATTACTTACTAGAGGCCCAGTGCACAAAATTCGTGCATGAGAAGGGGGTTCCCTCAACTCAGCCTGTACTCTCTCCAATATGAGACCCCAGGACCCTTGGCTCCTAACTGCTTACCTGCCTGCCAGCCTGATCCCCCTAACTGCTCTCCCCTGCTGGCCTGATCCCCCTAACTGCTCTTCCCTGCCTGCCTGATCGCCTCTAAGCTCCTCTGCCTTGGCCCTGCCAACATGGCTTTGTTAGGAAGGACGTTCGGAAGGATATCTGAAAGGTCATCCGGAAGATGTTCAGTCTAATTAGCATATTATCCTTTTATTAGTATAGATGCCACCTTGTCCTAAAAATGCAGGTTGTTCTCAGGTTTTCCTGTCATGGAAGGGGAGCCCGCAGTAGCATCCTGGGTTCTGACCAGGGCTTAGGCGCATGTGCTTTATCTCAGCAGATGTGATTTCTAGTAGAAGACTCTTGGATGTACCTTGAACATTTCTATCGAATTTGCCAAATCATCCTCCAAAAATGTTGAGCCACTTTAAACTTCTACCAGCAACCATGCGTGTGCTCTCCATCCCACTTTGATGCCAATATCATTGATTTCTCCCTAGAAGCTTCCCTCCTGTCAGCCAGGATTGCTTGAGCCAACCTCATTGTTTAGCTTGGGCCTTGATTTCCCGAGATAGAAATATGGAGGAGGAAAAATATTTTTTCTCTACCTTTCTGAGTTCTTAGTGGAGGCCCTTATAATGAAAGACAAATCACCAAGAGAAAAACAAAAGTTCATTAACATGTGTACCTCAAGTATATGTGGGAGATCCCGGGGAAAAATGAGTAACTCCCCAAGGTGGCTTAGAATGCAGATTTAAAGACCTTCTTCCTAGGGAAAGGGGACGGGATATGTAGGCCTCTTAGAGGACAGTAAATGATTTTTAGGAATGATGAATGGGGGTAGGGGGAAATAGTTTATAACAAAGTTTGGGTGTGATATCAACTTCTACTCTCCTGTCCTGTGACAAGAGTCAGTCTTCTCTGCCTGATGACACTTCTCCCGTCCAGGGGACCTATGATATTTAAGCTTTTTTAGGGGTGTCTGATTTTAGGCCGATCAGGAGACTTCAGCGAAGGCCTCTGCATGCATTTGCTATTTTTCAAGCATCTGCAGCTTAACATCATCAATATAACAACACAGCATATGCTGGGGTGGCATGTTCTCTGACCTTCAGAATAAACCCAACAAAAGCTTGTTTCCTCTCCTAGATGATTTGCCACAGTAGTGTTATTCCCTGGAGACGGTATTCTGACCAGACCTTCCTGGGAGTGGTCATAACATACCCTGTGCTTGTAGAAAGGTGTGGCCCACATCACTGAATAAACCAGGGGCAGTTTTTTCATCTTGTGGAAAGGGAGATAAAGTTATGATAGTTTATCTACCTTTCCACAGGTTTCTTGCAGGTTTGTGTCTCTGATGCCCTTCCCCACCCCCACCCCCACCCCACTAATCCCAGCATCACGGTGGTAGCCTTGGGACTGCTGAGTGCCAGCAGATTTGTGTCAGGATCTGGCCCCCTCACAACCCCAGCGCCGCCATCACGGGGCTTGGGGCTGTGGGGTGCCAGCCTCCCTGTGTGTTTGTGTCCCTATCCAGCCCCCCTGCAGTCCCAGCGCTGCCATGGCAAAGCTTGGAGTTGCTGGGTGCTGCTGCCTGGCCACTATGGGTGTGGCCATCTTTGTTGGGTAATTTGCATACTCGCTCCTATTGGCTGATAGCATAATGGAGTGATGGGTAATTTGCATATTTTATTAGATAGGATTATTATTATAAAAGGGCAAAACGAAACAGAATTAAATGTATTTAATTATAAAATATGTTCAGATAGTGTATGTGCATGAAAATGCTTTTATTTTCAGTTTCTTTGATGGGCTCCTTAGGAACCACCTAAGAATGGCGATTACCGCCGAGACCAGTTTGGCTAGGTGGATAGAGCATTGGCCTGCGGACTGAAAGGTCCCGGGTTCGATTCTGGTCAAGGGCATGTATCTTGGAGGCAGCTGATCGATGTCTTTCTCTCATCGATGTTTCTAAATCTCTATCCCTTTCCCTTCCTATCTGTAAAAAATCAATAAAATATATTAAAAAAAAAAGAATGGCGATTACCAATTGAAAGTTTCTTGGGTGAATTTTTACATTCATGGTAAATGCAAAGGCCCAAAGTCTGGTAGGGTTTCCAGTGGGAGAAATTCAATTACCTGTGAATTATTTTAAGCTAAGATGCTGTTTACTTTCTTTTAAAATAGTAAAACAAATTACTCTGTTGTGGAATACATACTTACAAGTCTTTAAGTGAAACATTACTGTCAATATTTACCTTAAAATCTACTTGTTAATCTTTGTTATACTTGTCAACTCACATGGAGAGTAACTTTGTCATGCGATGAGCCTCACACAGTAAGGCTGTGGAGAACTCTGGCACTTTTTTCTTAGGAATATAGTTGCAGTAGTACTGTCCTACCTAATGAAGTAAAAAAAAAAAAGGTAGAAATGTAGTTCCAAGAAACTTGTGATTATTGCCTTTCATGCCTTTCTGCCTACGTTAAAACAAATCAGACATAGGAAGTCCTGGAAATATTATGTTGGATATTTTCTAATTACTATGTCAGCATGATCAATCATTCTCTAAATTCGCTAGTTTCCTGAAATAGCTTAGCCTGTGTTCATAGCACTTTACAGGA